>CAOKZL010004365.1:0-33301 GCA_948472985.1 Iguana delicatissima
TTCCTGCCTAACTTCCCCTTTCCTTCCCCATCTTCTATTTAGCAGGATTTTTGGAAAAACACTTTTAGTGATGGGTTGTAGCAGCACATTTGCAGTAAACAATGGAATAGAACTCATGCTGAGAAAGAATGGGATTAGCAGATCCTACTGCAGCTGTATGAGTCAGCCAGCAAAGGCAAGGTAAATAGCAGCTGCCTCCAGAATCACTTAATGAGGATGTGTGAACAGCAAAACAGAAAAAGAGAAATCAAATTAGCCTGCCTCACTACCTAACTCCAGTATGTTAAAAAAGCATCTGTAAATCTGGCCACCAAAATGGAAATCTTAAGAAAAGTGGAGGCTGGTGAAAGAAAGAAAAAAACTATCTCTGGATGTATTTTGAAAGAGGCTTTCAATCAGCTTCTGGAAGATTCAACTTGTTTTTGTCCACTTACGCCAGACTTACCTAACCTGGTTGTTCCACATGCATATTGTTAGTCTTGAATAAAATGCTGAAACATGTTGATCTGCTATTCATTTTTGTTGCGCAGAAACCTATCCCTGTTCTTTCCTTATCCCTATTATATCTGCCTCTGTTACTAAATTTTCTTTTAAAGAAAAAATGCCTAAAAACAGTTAAAAGCAAACCACTAAAAAGAACAATGAATCTAGATAACAAAATACATGAAAAATCTTTCTTCTTGAGTAATCAGTGCTCAAAAGCCTGCTGAAAGTCTTCAGTTTCCCATGAAAGGACAGCAAAGAAGGTGTTAGTCAAACCTCTCTAGGGAGTTCCAGGGCCTGGGAGCAACCACTGGGAAGATTTTCTCTTGTGTTCCCATCAGATGTACCCGTGAGCATGGTGGGACAGAAAGAAGGGCCTCCTCAGAAGATCTCAAGACATGAGAAGTCTCATATAGCACTACAAATCCACGTTAACTGCCATGGCAACATCCTATGGTATCCTAGGATTTGCAGTTTGTTGTTGTATGTCTTCAAGTCATTTCTGACGTGGGTGACCCTAAGGTGAACCTATGATGGGGTTTTCTGAGGCTTAGAGTGTGTGACATACCCAAGGTTACCCAGTGTTTCTATGGCTGAACATAGAATTGAATCCTGGTCTCCAGGGTTGTAGTCCAATGCTCAAACCACTATACTAGCCTGGCCCTCATTGCAGTTTAAGGAAAGACATTTAAAATTCTTAGCCAGAGACCTCTAGTACCTCACCAAACTACAAATACTATAATTTCCTAGGATATTGTCATGGCAGCTAAAGCAGAAAATAGTATCATAATAGTACAGTGTGAAACGGCCTTGGTTCCCATATTCTGAGAGTGGGTGGGGGAATTTCAGTGGGTTGGCAGCCAATGTGCTGCCTTCAGATTCTCTTGGGGACACATGGATGGCCCAAAAAAGAGGTTGATAGAAGTTAACTCTTTCTTACTTCACAATTACAGCACTATAACTGCCATGGCTGCACTCTATAGAGTCCTTGAATGTACAGTTTAAGAAAATACTAAAGCTCTCTGGCTGAGAACTGTAAATACCCCTCCTTAAACTGCAGATCCCAGGATAACATCGCATATTGCCATGGCCGTTAAAATGGAATATAGGCCTGTAATTGTGCAGTGTGAAAGACCTGTATCTGCACCCTATGGATCCCTCTGCTTTGTAGCTGAAAGGCTTCCCAGTTTTGAAAGATTGCATTTCTAATATTAAGCAGTGCAAGGGGGCTACAACCTATTGAACAGATGAAGGGCCACTCCTAGAGACCACCAGAAGTAATTCACCCCCTCTTTTTTTTGTCCAGAAAAGAGGCCATTCAGGGGAGTCTGGAGAGTCAGAGCTGCAGATACCTCACCCTCCAGCCATCCTCATTTTGCACAGACAGGCCCAGTTTATCCCACTTTTTTAGCTACTTTTAAAATGTCTCAGTTTCTCTTTCCAACTTGCACTTTCCCCCTTTGTTCTCAGCTTACTTCAAGCTAAGTTTAAAGTTAAAAAAGTAGTCTCAACTCAAAAAGGAGAAAAGGAGAGGAGGTGGTGGAATTTTGCTCTTCTCAGTAAGCTCAAGCAAAAGCAAACTGCTGCAGACTCTCCAAGCTTGTGTGTTCTCCATTCTAGTATTTGCCATCTTGACTACACTCAGATGTTGCTTGCTCACATGTTTTCATCAATAAATGTTAGAGGCTATGAGATACAACTTTGGAGACCATATGTCGCCCCAGCGGTGGGGCCTCTTTGTCCACGCTTGTTCTAAACAGTTTAACAATAGCAAGTGAAATTAAAAAAACCCCACCTGCCATGCACTAAATTGCTTTTCTTTCAGCCCCTCACTTAATCAGAGCATGGAAAAGTTATTTTTTGGCAATGCTGGCTGGGAGATTCCGGGATCCGTAGAACAAAAAGGAAGATTCCACAAACTCTGCCATTTGTGCACCTGTAAAATAGGTTAATTTTTCCTGACCAGATGGTTTGCATAGCTCTGCAAACTGGTTTTCAGAGTTCTGAATCCGAATCCCTGATCTGCTACAGTAATTTGAGGCGGAGATTTCTATTTATAACATCCACATTTTGGGGTGTTTTAGTAAATAGTTGCATAGTCTCAGTCATTGTTTAGTATCTGTCTCTGTCCATCTGCAGCCACTTCACAACACTGAGGGAAACTGGTGAAAAACAAAGATCCTGCAAGCTAAAGTGTGCTAGTCCTTTATCCAGTCCAACTCCTTGTTATATCCTGGATTTGCAGAGTAGGATTCTAACCACAGCATCTCTGACAGAGAGCAATCCAGACTCTGGGCACTTCTGGTGCAGCTGCACCTCTCTGAGGCAGCTGGTTCACTGTTGAACAGCTCTTACTAGAAAGATTCTCTCAAGTTTTGCTGACGTACTTCCATTCCATTCACATCCATGGGTTCTAGGAATGACTTTGAGAACATAAAGTTTCCATCTTCTGTGTGGGAAAAAAAACCTCTTTTATTTAGGAGATGGAAAAGAGTCACAAAGATGCTCCTTTGGCTCGAATGATACTTTCTGTCAGTACAAATTTACCGATTAACATTTGAAAGATTTGAACTGAGGCAATTTTGGTTTGCTTAGGAATGCAGTCTTATTCCATGCTGGGCTGCAATCCACCCTCCAATCATCAGTGGCAGTATTATTGATTTTAATGGATTTAGACTCTTCATTTAGTTTCATCTGCAGTTTATAAACTACAGTCTAAATTCAACTGTTAGACACAGTAGATCAATAGGAACTTTGTTAAATCAACACTTACGTAAGTTGCATGGAAAACAGGGCTGAAATGGGCTGCTTCAGAGTAATTTCAGCTTTGCCTGAGGTAAATTAAAGAACATTTTAAATAAACAACAAATTAAACAAATAACAACTTGGTGCTGTTTTCATGACACTGAACATCTGCTCTCTGAAGCAGCCAACTCACTCTGTCTGATGATAAGGCCAGCCCTGGATTTGGGTTTTCACTGAGGCAAAACAGGGAATCAGGCTGATTCCAAGACCCTGGGTCTATCCACAGTTTGGAAACATTGTCCTGAATCCTCCTGCTACTCCCAGCTACAGCAGAACCATTGAATTAATGGGATTCTCATCACTGCTGATATATAATTAATAGTTGATTCAATGGGTATGTTTTAGCTGGGGCTACCAATATGATTCAGGCATTTATCTAAGATGGCTACAACATAACTACATCAGAGTAGCTGGTGGCAGAAAGAGAAAAAGAGTTGTGGGCAATGTAGCTTTGAAGGAAGGAAAACATTGGAGAAACGGGTCATGTGATATACAGGATAGCTTCAAGTTCAAGGAATTAGGCTTAGAGGTTTCAAAAGTTTTATTCAGGAATGTAGATGAAACAAGAGCACATCTTGGCAATGCCAAGACTAAGGGAACATTGCATTTGCAATATTTTATAAACTATAACATTACAAATTATGGTTTATTTATTGAATTCAATTCAAATTAGTGCATGCCAATGCTCCATTTGATGGCTACCTATAAAAACTCCTTTCCCAGGCTACTCTGTCTCTTTTCCATTTTCTCATTCAGCTTGCCAACAGTTTGACCTTGCAGTCAGGTCTGTTCACCTGCATCTGTCATCTTATCACAGTTTGTTACATTAACAACCCTGTGTTCCCACCATTCACCATCTGATACCATCATCCCCTCATGGCACAATAAAGCCTGCAAAACATCAAAATAAAGCAGCTACCTAAAAATATGACAGGGAAAGCAAAGCTAACGTGACAGGTTGCTTGGAGCTTGCATAGTAAGGCTGGTACTCTGTTAGTGACAAGAGCATTTATAAGTATGGCTTACATGTTTATGAGTCCCTTTCCAGATAGGGTGCAGGGAGCTATTCTCTTGCCTTTGTGCTCTATCCTCAAACCAGGCAGCTATCAAGCACTAGGAAGGGCTGCTTCTTCTTATTAATGGGAAGTTGAAGCAGCTGGAGGCAATTCAGCCCAAGAAGATAAAGATGCTCTTGGCTCCAGGGGGAAGAAAATAGAGGGTGTATACCATCTATGTGAGTGCATCCATGTTTCTCCTTCTCAAGTTGAGTCCAGCTGCTATTTCTGAATCATTTCCCCATCCCTCTCCCTACAACTGGTAGGCAGCAGCAGCAGCTGCCCTATCTGGGAATTGACAGCTGCTTGGGGAGTGGAGAAGGAATTGTGCAAGTGAAGCTATACTCCAATGTATACTCACCACCACTGCACAACCCTAAGAAAAAGTACAACCATCAGCATAATGAGATTCAGTTGGTACAATGGTTTGAGTACTGGGCTAGCACACTTGGAGACCAGGGTTTGAATCCGCATTTGGCCATGGAAACCTACTGGTTAGTTTTGGACAAGTCACATTCTATCAACCTTAGAAAAAGTCAAGGAAAACCACCTATGAACAAATCTTGCCAAGAAAGCTTCATGATAGGTTTACCTTAGAGTCTCCACAAGTCAGAAATGACTTGGAGACAAACAGCAGCAACAACTAGCACAGTCCAGAGGGATTCTGTCCTTGAATGGGAATGCATCCTTATTACAAGATGTAAAACACATGCATAATTATTGGCTTGGATCCCATCTCCATTTCTCCGGGCAGAAGAATCCCTTGAACAGGGTGCTGCTCAGAGACACTTCCATTAGCAGAAAGTGAGAAGTGACTCTTGCTCTTTCCCTTTGCTGTTGTAGCATATCTCAGTTCCCTAAGATTTCTCCCAAGGGTTGGGAATCCTGTAGAACAGGATGGGATGTGGCAAAGGGAGAAGTCAGAAAAGTTGCCTCCTTCCCCATCTGCCAGTAAGATCTCCCTGCGGGATTAAAGCCAGGAGAGATCCAGCAGGATCTCTCTTTCAAATGGAAGCTTCCCTTCTGTTGATTGAAGGCCAAGTATGGATCCAACCCGTGACTGTCATTGTAATTACAATTATAAATACAATTTCCATCACCATATAAACGTTGATGTAAAAATGGTTGCTACCGCCTTCTGGGTAAGCAGAAAAGTTTGTCTTCATTTTAATTTCTCTCATCATCACTGAAAAAAGCTCTTGAAAACTCAAATGATTTAACATCACTAATTTGGTGTGCACAAGGGAAATATTAAGTGCTCTTTTATGAGAAAATCTTTCATTTCTTGGTGAATTAAAAAAAAGGGATTCTCTTTGGGGTTGAATGAAACATGGAAAACTTCTATAAATGTATTCTGTACACTTTACGTGAATACCATGGAAATTAAGATTGCTGTGGATATTCAATGCCATTTTAAATATATTACTTCCTTAGAAGAAATGGCTTAGACTTATTTTTGAATGTCCTGGTTAATATTTCTAGCAAGACACATGTTTCATTGCTAAGTCTTTGGTAATTTAGGAAATATTTATGATGAGAATACTTGTTCCAAGAGCTTGGATTGAAGTATGTAGACAAAAGCAACAGGGTTCTTAAAGGAACTTTAATTGGCTATCAAAAAACATCCACAATTTATTTAATGTCTCCTTTCCAGGAGAATATATTGTTGGTTCAGCTGCTACTTCTTAAATCTCACCATATTTTATATGCCTTGGCCATTGCACATTGCCACAAAGAGCACTATGTAGTGTGATTTAAAGCATAGTCCGATTAAGTACACAGAAATGGGTTTGTTGGCTGGAACGAGGAATGAGGGAAACATCACTGTTTTAAGTGTAAATTATGTAGCTATACTGCACCTATCCAATTTAGACATGTGAAAAATATACTAAATGATGATTGCTTATGATAAATTATATTTAATTATGTCTAAATATAATTTATTTACATTTAATTATAATTACATTTAAGACCATGATCCAACAGAAAGCAGTCTTGTACAAACTCCATTGAAATGAATGAAAGCTCGGCAAGGCTTTCCTGTTGGAGTGCAGCCTAAATTAATACTTTAAACTTTATGCTTTCTCTGCATTTTACCTTTTTTGGGGGTACTTTTATTAAGAGGAGTGGCTGGTGTTTCACAGTGGAATTGGGGAAAAGGCTGTAAAATAAAAAATTTGGTAGGGAAAAAACACAGGGGAAATTTCTCCTTCATAAATTAAAGTTAAAGCCATAGCCCAATATGTAGGGGTATGAAATTATTCTGTATCTGAGGAGGCACCAGCTTGGATGATTCCTGTGGCAGAAAAGATGCTGCATAATTATCAAGATAAGATTCCAGTCTTGGATCCCTGCAAGTTGCTGGACTATAACTCCTAACATTTGAGCATTGGACTGTGGCCCTGGAGAGTAGGTTCTGAATCCCTGCTTGGCCGTAGAAACCCATTGGGTGACCTTGGGCATATCATACATCTCAGCCCCAGAAAACCCCACCTGGAGGCCTCCATAAGTCTGAAATTACTTGAAGGCACACAACAACAACAACAAATCTCTTGCTGTTGTTATTGCTGTTGTGCTTTTTTTGTTACACCAGACTCCAATGATGATGATGATGGTGATGATGATGACAAGTGGAGATAAGCAGTTTTGGGGCTCCTGGGGCCTACTTTGATTTATTTCCACAAGAACCCATAAGTTCACTAATCAAAGACAAGTGTAGTTTCAAGAGAGAGGCTCACAATGGATTTAATTATCCACTATACTCTCATAAGCCATATGCTATATATACCAATAGCGATCTAGATCTGAGTTACTATAGATCAGGAATTCTAACAAACAACTCTGAATGTGGACAGTAGGGTGAAACAAAGATCTGCCCGAAGACAATTCATTAACACATATTTTGTAAAAGTTAAACTAAAGATATGTGCTTAGTGCAAGGCTACCCATGGTAGTTAAAACAACAACAACCCACTATTAACTTTCCTGGCACTGTTTAACTACTGGAAGTTGAAAATTCTCCTCATTTCACTTGAAATCACCCAGTGATCTACTAGTAGATTCTGATCGACCTTCTGCCAGTGTCTGGTATAGACTTCCATATCCCCAATGCAGAACTGAAAGCATGAACATACTTATAACAACCATATGATCAAGGACCTAAGGAATAAATGATTCTCCAAGCAGGCTGCTGTACTGACACTTTAGGCTGGATAGGATAAACATTTCCATAGTACAGTAGAGTCTCGGTTATCTGACCTTCGTTCATCCGACATTCCAGATTATCCGACGTTGCAGCTGCCTCGGGGCGTGGTTGTAGGCATTTCCAGGCCCCCAGACACGCCCAGACACGCCCCAAAATGGTGGCCGCCACGGGCCTCCAGATTATCCAACATTTTCGGGTATCCGACGATCAACCTGCCCATTTATGTCGGATAACTGAGACTCTACTGTAATATGACTAGGTAGTACACTCACCCCATCTACTTTGGGCCATGGTGGCTTTGGGATTCTGGGAGCTATAGTCTACCAAAGTAACTGTTCAAAGCTCTGCACGGAGGTCAGCATGAAAACATGTGACTTTATCCTTAGACACCCAGCAAACTGGGCACAACCTTAAGAGTATGCCACATTCAGCCTTAAATTTCTGGAAAATTTAATAATTTCCCCATTACACAGAGATTTCAAATCACACCATTCCCTGTGTATTAAAGGACATGTAAGAGAGTCGTAGGGCCATGTGGACACTACTGGTGCTTCCACACAGCAGTGACTATGGCCCTTGTCACCTGTGTGTTTGACTGGAATGTGAAAGGGTTATACACTAGGGCCATAATATTTTGAAAAGCAGAAAAGGGGATATATTTACTGACTAACTAGTTCAAAGCACTGAATAATTCTATGGCCAACTCCTGGTGGAAGTGGGTCATAAAGTCATTGCTGGAGGACCTAGCAAAGCCTAGAGAAGTGTTCCCTCTAGGAATCCCTAGGTCTTCTAGCACAGCTCTATGGTCCACTTCTGGCATTAAATAAAATCATGAATAATCAGATCTGTGAATGTTGAATCCCCGAAAGTGGAGGACTGACTGTATAGACTCATACTGATATACACCCAACTATGTTACTACCTTTTTGTGGTGGTTGGATTGTGTGCTGCTGTGAGGCAAGAGGTTATGCTGATGGTAGCAGTGGTGGTAGGAGCATCTCTCATGTCAGACAGGCTTTGCTAAGGAGTCAGACTAAGGCCATTACCACACAGAGTATTTAAAATGGTGCAGTGCGTCTTCCAAGGAGGATGTCTGCACCTTGGAGTGGACTGGGTTCGGGCTACTTACAATAGATCCGCACCTCAGTCCACTCCGGAATGGCCCCAAGTGGTCCTCCAGCATGCTTTTGAAAGACCTGATTTTTCTAGTCTTTCAAAAGCATGGAGCGCGCCACTGTGAGCCTGCTCCCTTGTGCAAATTCGCAGGCTCGCACCAATGTGAGCCTGCAATCTGCCGAGGGTGGGCTTTAGGCTGGCGAGCTTCACCAGTTGGTCGAGACCCACGACCAACCGGAAGCTGCCATTTTGGACGCCGGAGCAGTGCAGAGCGACGACCATGCACTGCTCCTCCTCACCCTGGACTGGACCGGATCGCCAGAAGATCCGGTAAGTGGTGGCATAGGGCGATCCCCTCGCCCCTTGCAGAAATGGCCTAAATGTGCCAAACAGCTATTGGGCAGCAGTAGTAGTGTGTTTGTGGGGTGTCACTGTTGAAGGATCTCTCAGAAACATCAACAGTGGCACCATAGCTAACATTTGTTAGTACTGTGCAGAAGGTGACATGGTAAACTCCTTTTGAATGTATTTTATCATGAAAACCCTATGATGAGACTGTGTTATACACATGCCTGCAGATTGGGTTACCGGGGTGAAGACTGGAGAGGGCTTCTACACCTTTAATGGTTGTGAAGAAGAGGAAATTTCAGCAGGAGCTCCTTGTCACCTGGTTGTTTGACAAGCAACACGTGCTGAAATTCCCTCTCCTACACAACCATTGAAAGTGCAGGAGTCCTCTCCAGTCTTCACTCTGGTAACCCAAGTTCACACGCATGTGTTTGAGGGCACTTTGAAATACGTGGCCGAGCTTGGCAGCTAAGAGTGAGGCAGAGTATCTATACGTGGTGCTGCAGAGTGCAATTTAAAAAAACAAAACAGAAATGAATGTAATTTTAATGTAATTTTAATTCAGTGGTGGTGATTTAATGCATCAGACAAATTGTCTTTTTCAAGTCTCTGCTCACAAAAAACTTTTCAGCTTAACAGAGGGGAGTGTTTTATAACTGGAATTTGTGGAGCAGTGATGCTCTCTTGCTCTCTATTAATTTTCCCTTGTCTACGTTGACTATCATTACATTCCTGAGGTCCTTTTAAAAATAAACTGCCTTGTGATGTAATACATGTTCATTATAAAGGAGCGGAACGAGAAGCAGCTTCCAGGCCCCAGCTCAGTATCTTTTATGGGATATCTTGATGACTGTAATTGCTGTCATATTATGAAAACCGTTTTTTAGAAGGCGCCAGAATTCCAAATAAAACATAAAATGGCTTTGATATAATAAATAATTGCTATCATTGTTTAAAAATATTGTGACCCGTCTGCTTATTTCTGAGAAAGAAGTTTTCCAGCACCCTCCCTCCCTTTTTTCTTCTTCAGTTCTGTTATTACATATAAGGTTCAAGACAGCCTAGCTTGAAACTCCTGAAGTGGCAAGTCAACACTGTTTCTTCTAAGTGTGAACTTCCAAACTAAAGAGGCCCAATTTTCTGCAGAGCTCTGACAATGTTTTGCAGATACTTTTGCCCCTTTTAGCCCTTCCATTCTTACAACTTAATTTAACAAGAATAAAGGCCAAATGATTCATGACACTCAAGGCCTTTCTGCCCTACACTGTTACAGTGCTATTATTCCACTTTCCAACATTCCATGAAATTCTGGGGTTTGTAGTTTACTGAGGCCAAAGAGCTCTCTGGCTGAGAATTCTAAATGCCCCGCCCTAAACTGCAAATCCCAGGATTCCATATGATGTTGAAAGTAGAATAATAGCACTATAACAGTGTCGTGCAGAAAGGTTCCCAGTTATCTGTAATTTGCTCTTGACTCATGCAGGCAGAGGATGTTTTACAAAACACAGTCACTAAGACTGCAAACTAAAATAGAGGGAAAGTGAAGAGGCGTATTCTCCAATACCTCACAAATGAAAACTGGCAGATGTGTGGCCAAAGAACATCAGAGTGTAATCTGAGGGAGAACAGAAAAGCTACGAAAGGCTGTAGCAGTTTGCTTTTGCCTCAGGCTCCTGGGAAGAGCAACATTCTGCCTTCCTCCCCTCTCTCACTTCCCCACAGAATTAACTGAGTGCAAGTCACTTTTGGATTCTGCATGCAGTTTGCAGCAATAAAAGTAAGCTTAGGACAAAGGAGGAAATGAGAACACAGAAATGTTTGAAAACAACAATGTGGCTGCAAAGTAAACTGTCCAATAAACTCTAGAAGAAAGTTTTTAAAAAGGAATGGGAGAAAGGAATGGGAAAAAGGACAAAATTCCAAGCAAGTATACAGACCTGTAGCCCAAACTTTCAGGAGTAGCGTAAGGAAAGCTAAGGCTCAAAATGAACTGAAACTGGCTAGGCAAGCAAGAAGCAACTGAAATATATTTGAAGCAAGAGACTGACAAAGGAAATGATGGGACCACTGCTCTACAAGGGTTGTAAAATGCTAACAGATCACAGTTAAATGCTAACAGATCACAACTACTCAATACTTAGTTTAGTTTAATTTTCCCCCTGAAAGAGCGCTGTGTGCTTGCATACATCAGTTGAGACCTTGGCAAGGAACCCTGGCTGCATATCCAGATTGCTAAAGAGTTAGTCAGAAATCAACCTAAAAAGTTCAAATCTGCAGGGCCAGATAAATGACATCCTGGAATATTGAGGAAATTTGCTGATAGACTCACAGAACCAGTTGCCATCATTTTTGAGAAATCTTGGAGAATGAGTGAAGTGTCAGAGGAATGGAGATGAGCAAACATTGTCTCTCTCTTCAAAAAAGGCAAAAAAGAAGATCCAGAAAACTACAGGCTAGTCACCCTGACCTCAATACCAGGAAAAATGTTAGAATGGATTATACAGAAGTCTGTTTGCAAGTATTCTGATGACAATGCAGTAGGAGCTGGCATGGATTTGTTAAGAACAAATCCTGACAAAGTAACATCATATCTGGGGTCACTAGTTTTGGATGGGGGAAATGCAGAAGATGTCATTTATCTGGATTTCAGCAAAGCATTTGATAAGGTTCTCCATTTTGATTAGCAAACTGATGACTAAATAGTTGGAAATACCATCAAACGGATCCCTAATTGGTTGGAAAACGATGCTCAAAGAGTTGTCATCAGTGGCTGTGCTTCAGTTTGGAGGAAGGTTTGAAGTGGAGTGCTGCAGCGTTCTGTCCTGGGGCTGACCCTCTTCAAGATTTTAGATAATAGGTGGAGAGATTCCTAAGAAAAATTTGAAGATGATACAAAACTAGGATGGGTAGCTAACACATAGGAAGATGGGACAGCAGATTCAAAAGGATCTAGATAAACTAGAAAATTGGGCTGAAATAGTAAGAAGAAATTCAACAGAGACAAATGCAAAATTCTATGTTTGGGCCACAAAAACCAAATGTGCGAAGAAATATGAGGGATACTTGACTCAGCAGTACTATATGTGAAAAGGACCTTGGGATTATCATAAATTGAACATCAGTGTGATGCTGCAGCAAAGAAGGCAAATGCTATCTTAGCCTGCATTAATAGCAGCATGAGTCAGAGTCAAGGGAAGCAACAGAGTCCCACTGTAGGTTATGCTGTTCAGGCCTCACCTGGAGTGCTGCGCTCACTTCTGACTGCTTCATTTTTAAGAAGGATATACATAAGTTTGAGCTGTTGCAGGAAAGATGAGATCAAGACCCACGGAAAGGAAATTCAAAGTTTATTCAGCCGGCTGGGCTTGGTGGATGGCTTTTCAAAGCAGAGAGAGCCCCATCAATTCACAACGCTTTATACATTTTTTGCACAGTGTTATCTTTAGTACAGTGTCATCATGCTTGTGCACGGCACCAGTTCAAGCTACAGCTACATACTACAATAGACAATAGACCATTCTGTGGCTGTGCATTCTTTAATGTTGCAAGTAGAAATCTACTCTACTTTGTTTCATCTTCCCTTTCCTCCTTCCTTATTCCTCCTCATTTCCCCCCCTTTTATGCTAAATTCTACACAGCAATTTAAGCATAATTACTTGGCTTGGGCCATTATGGCATAAACTGCAACTTTCCCATCCATCGTACTCATTGCAGACTGGAAGCAGTTTAATAAGCAAGGTAGTCTTATTAGCCCCATCATTAATACAAAAAGAAATCCCACGAACAGCGTCTTCAGCCATGCTAATTTGGAAGCCAGGAAGTTAACCATGCCCACATGTCTGCAGACTGCAAGTACGATTTCCTAATATTAGATACCACAGAGTGTATTTTCTACACATTTGTTCCCACTGCTCCGGATTCATTAACATAATGACAGCAAGTGGTATTTAACCATATACACAAGCCTCCTTCTCGGCTGAAGAGGTAGTCTAAAGCTATTTTATACTAAGGGCAACTCCTGCCATGGGGAACATTATGGCCCCAAATCTTTCACCCTCAGTTAGGTATGTGCTGTCAGGATCATACCCAAAGCTTTTCATCATATACTCTCTCAACCGATGCCATACGAAATTGTCTATCCCAGGCCTCAACAGGTTGGTTGAACGTGAAAACTTAACCCCTCCAATAAGAGAGAGAACCGATAGTGCAGATACCATTCCATACTGGGGGAAGTGCTTTCCCTGCCAATAACCACAAAGCCAATACCCTCCAGGAGGCAGACCATAAATCCACTGACCATTGTGCAAGCTGGCTTCTTCTTGGAGCTTAATTAAAGGGGAGTGGCCCCTACGCTTCCCATACAACTCGATGAAGGTGTCACTGCAACTGAAAGGGATACTGATATTGAGATACCTTCCTGGGCAGGCCTGTGGAGATTCAGGGAGTCCAAATGACCTTGGGCTCTTCTGCGAGGAACCATATACAGTAATGCTATTCCATGCAGTCAGATTCATGGTACCTGCCGGCATTACAGGCCACCCTTGCATGTGTGAACTTGGCCCATGAGAACATACCCAGCAATTACTGAGCATTCAGGGTGCTCAAGTCTGATTGACTAACTAGTGAAACCGATACCACTTCCCAGCCTCCCTGGCTCAACATCACTCTCATCATAAACAACAATCCCCATGTCCACATATTGTCCAGACCCGCAATACCACTGTCTGAAGTGATACAATATATAGCCAAGGCCTGCTGCTGCCCCTATACCTCCTCCAACCCACAATATTGTTTCCCACATTCAGGATCTGGCCGTACGTAGAGCAGTGCATCCCTGATAGCAACTGCAGTAGGGCCTAGTCCCATTCTTCTTCCTCTCCAGATGGGGATCTGGCCGTGTGCCGGCTGTTCAGCTTCCCAGAATGTGAACACAGCAGGGCCTAGTCCTAGTCTTCCATACTGCTTTCTGGTAATTTTTATCTTCAAAGGTTGTCCTATGATTGGAGCAACAGTCCAGTCAGTGTGGGCCTTTTTTATCCTAGTGTAATGCACCCAAGCCCTCAATCCTGCTACCTTCACTGTGGTGGGGGTTGTCAATAGAACCTGATGAGGCCTCCTCCACCCGGGACTGAGTGGTTCTCCCTTCCAATCCTTAACCCATACCTCATCTCCTGGTTGGAATGGAGTGTTTTGGTCTGTAGGAGGGGAAGACCTATTAAACATTCTTCTGCCTCATTTTACTCAGGGCTTCCCTAAGGCGCTAACCTCCTTCTGTAGGGTCATCTCCCCAATTCCTTTGTATCTCCCCTCAACCCACTCAAAATAGTAGGGGGTTATCCATAACTAACTCGAAAAGGGACAGCCCTGTGGTTCGACGTGATGTGCACCTTATCCTGAAAAGGACTATGGGAAGAGCATCCGGCCACTTCAGCCTCGTTTCTTGGCACAATTTGGACAACTGTGTCTTTAGGGTTGGATTCATCCTTTCCACCTTTTCTGAACTCTGGGGTCGATAAGCGCAGTGTAGCTTCTAGGTGATTCCCAGAGTGGTGGTGAAGTCCTTGATAACCTTGTGGACGAATGCAGGTCTGTTATCTGAGCCTATATGATGTGGAAGTCCGTGTTGGGGGATGATAGCTCAAAGCAAGGCCCGATACGACCTCCCCGCGTTACCTCGGTGCGGGTAGGGTAAGTGTAGGTACAAACAAAGACTAGGAGGTAGCAATAGGCTCCAGCCCAGGGCAATTCAGTAAAATCTACTACCAGTGACTTGAAGGGGCTGCTTTCCTCAATACTGTTGTCCTTCCACTATCTTGGGTCCCTACCGGGGATTAGTTTTGGTGCACAACTGACACCTTGAGGAGGCCAGGGCAGCAAATCCATGTATCCCATTAAGATAGACTTTCCTTTTTCAGCAGCTGCCTGTGCATGATGGACATCTCCTGCTCCAGGCTGTTAACCAGGCTGGCCTTCCTCTCGGATTCCTGGAGGCACTGTGACATTTGCTCCTCCAGCTCTCCTCGGACTTGCCCTTTTCCTGGGCTGAGACACAGAGAAGCCAGCTCCTTCTTGGCTCTCAACACGGCCTCTCTGCTCTGGGCCAGTTGCTCTCCCTTCTCAGAGGAGGTCCCTCTTCAGGCTTCTTCTCCCCACAGCAGCCTCCTGTGGACCTCAGAAGCAGCTTCTCCAGCTCAGAGGCTCACTGCTTGTGCTGCACCACCTCCTGCTTTACAGCTTCCCCATCTCCATTTGCTGCTCTTGCCCTGAGGCTGCCACGGACTTCTCCAGTTTGGCAAGGGTGCTCTGATGCTCCTTGCACTGCCACTCCAGCTTCCCCATCTAGCTGTGCAGTGCCCCACACGCCTTCTGCTGTTTCTCATAGAGCTCCCGGCTGGAAGCACACTCCCGTTCCCGAAGATGCTCTCCACCTCCAGGTTTTTCAGGGAGAGGTCCTTGGAGTGCACCAGGGACTTGATCTCTCAGCTCCGCTTCCCGGGTCCTGGCCACCTCCAGGAAGCCCTGCAGCTTGTTCTGCATTTTGGCTTCCCTCTCCTTCAGTGCCTCCACGGAAGCCAGCTCCCCTTTCAGCTTGCTGACAGTCTTCTCCAGGTCTTTCAGCTCCTCGCTGCAAGAAACGTTCTTCAGGCGCAGTTCTTCCAGCTCCCTCTTCTTTTCTCCTCAACCAGCTCCTGGGCTCTGGCCACCTCTTCCTGGAGGCCAGAGACCTCCACACCAGGTGCTCATTGGTGAGGTTCTGCAGCTGGACCTCCAGCGCTGCCTTGCCAGCCTTTTCTGTGGCTGGCTGTGCCCTGGCTCGCTCCTCCCTCCCTGCCAGCCGCTTCGCTTCCTTGTCATGCAGACAAGCTCCCATTTCTGCTGCTTCGTGGCCTCCTCTAACCTGCTCTCGAGCAACTTCACCTGGGTAGAGAGCTGCTCACCTCGTGCTCCTTCTCCTTCAGGGAAGACCTGATATTGAAGCTCGACCGGTCTTTATGACTATGCTCACCCAGTTGCTTCACTCTGACCTCCAGCTCTGCTTTTCTTGAGTTCTTCCTCAGCCAGGTCTCTGGTGGCAGCTTTGAGGGCCTGTGCCGCTTCACGGCCATCCTTTTCACTTTTGCTGCATTCTGGGCCGCTTCTTGGTGAACAGCCGCCATCTCCTCCTGCAAAGAGGCAGTCTCAGCTCTGAGATTCTCCTTGGCACCCTCCCCCACCTTGGCCTGGGAATCTGCAAGAGACAAACTGGCCTGAAGCTGACCCAGAGCTTCTTTGATGTTTGGTGCTCAGGTGCCTCATCTGTGTTTCTGCTTCTGCCATCTTTGCTTGCTCAGCCTGCAATTTCTGCAGGAGCTGTTCCTGATCCCTGCTTAGGGCTTGGACTTTCTCTTCCAGCTCCCGCAGTTACCTGTCTCCCCTCTGGCAGCAAAGGACAATTCTGCCAGCTGCTGCTGAAGCTCCTGGACTTTGGTCCTAGATTCTCCCCAGCTGCTGCACCTGACCTTCCAGTGCCAGTCTCTTGGCCTTCTCCTCATCCATTTCCTGCCCCTTCCTCTTCATCTTGGGCCTCACGAAAGGGCTACTCTTGTATTCTTTTAATCTCCTTGGCCTTTATCTCCTGCCCGATGCTAAGGGGTGGTGGATCCCCCTTTCAGGTCTGACAAATCAGGATATAGAGCAGGGGGTGATGGCGGCGGTGATACCAGGGTGGTTGGTTCCAAGTTGAGGATGGGGCTAGCCGGGTTCCCCAGTGGTGCTGCCGTTGCCTGCTCCACCGGGGCTGGACCTGGGGTTGCCACAATATATGGGGGTGGTGCACTGAGTTCCTCTGGGGAGGGGCTATCTAATTCTACAGGGCTCCTGCTGAACTTCTTCCTAGTTTTATCCTTCATCAGCACCATAACTTTACTGCACTGTTCCTTATATTTTGCAAGTCATGGGGGGGGGTTCAGTTACTATGGTATCCCATGAATGAGTATAGGGATACTGGTCAAAGTGTCCAGGGTTCCCCTCCCACCACTGCATACACAGCCCTGATCTTTTCTGGGTCCAAACTTCCTTTATCCCGGCCACCCCACCTTGAATGACAGCCATTCTACCTCACACAAGTTTCGCAACCTGTGATAATGGGGCTTCCCATTATCTAGATTTGGCTGAAGGGGGATCCTTCCCTCTTCAGGTAAACCAAGGGTTAATGAGGTGTTGAGGTTAGGTTACACCTTTTATTGTGGGCCAGCCTCACAGGTCATGGGGAGAGCAAATTCCAGCCAGCACTGGCTGCTTGAGCACTGACTGCTTACTCAGAAGCATAATGCCAGAGTTTTGCAGCTTTTTAAAAACCCATCTCCCTGTAAAAGCGGGAAGAGGAAAATCCAGAAATCACTCATTCCTAAAGAGTGACTTTGTCTGACCAGGGCAGCCAGCCCTGCCACCAAAAATCCTCCTCTCCGCTGCAAGGAGGAAGAGTAAAGGAAACTTCGAAAGCCTGTTTAGACAAACAATGCTGGTTCGCCCACTCTCCCTCCTCCTTCCTGCTTGATTTCTGGCAGGACTCAAAGGGACAGAGAGAGTGAGAACTGAGAAGCCTGCTTCCTGTAATTTAACCCTTAACTCTCCAATTCGAAGCCAAGCTGCCCCTCAGTATGACACAACCTGCCTGGTGTCAATTTTGGGCATCCATAGTCTCCATTAAACTCTTTCTTGAAGTTTTTCAACATACATTGGAGAGGTATTTGTCAGCTACCACCCCTACCCATTTTCCTCCCCATTGGTAACAACACACAGTAGGTTAGGGGGGTTGGACTGTGGGTAAGGGGTCCAAGAACAGTCCGACACAACAGGGTTTTAGACAGTCACACACACGCACCGACCCAGCCACCCGGACTCTCAATGGTATGCATTGGGAACTGTGATGTCACTCACACACCCTTTCACTCAAACAACCCGGCCACCCTCCTGTTCCTGTTCTCCTAAGGAGTCCTGTGGTTTCAGTAGCCCCCCTCTAGGGCCACTCTACTAGGGCAGGTCCTAAGGGGGTGATAGCAAGTCTCTCTTCTTCCCATTTCACACACTTTGCGGGGAGGCACTTACCTAAGGCCGTGTCTATGTTGAATTTCCAAACCGTCCTGGGTTCCCAAGCTGGCAAACTGATCTCTTGATCCGGTGCCCTCATGAGAAGGACTGTCCGACTAAGCGTTGGGGGTGCCCGAGGGTCCTCTCGTTGGGGCATGGATTCCAGGGAAGTGGTGGCTGCTTCATGGGGCAAAAGGCCCCTCAGATCCTGGGTGAGCCCCAGAAAATGTTACAGGAAAAATAGAGATCGAGACCCATGGAAAGGCAATTCAAAGTTTATTCAGCTGGCTGGGCTCGGTGGAATAGTTCCAAAGACCAAGAGCCCCCCTTCATGAATTCACAACGCTTTATACATTTTTTTACACAGTGTTATCTTTAGTACAGTGTCATCATGTTCATACATGCCACCAGTTGAGAACTACAAGCTACATACTACAATAGACAATAGACCATTCTGTGGCTGTGCATTCTTTAATGTTGCAAGTAGAAATCTACTCTACTTTGTTCATCTTCCTTCCTCCTTCCCTATTCCTCCTCAGAGCAAGTTCAGAGAAGGGTAATGAGGATGATAAGAGATATGGATAACATAACATATGAAGAAAGGTTGAAGGAGTTGAGCATGTCCAGCTTGGTGAAGAGAAGACTGAAGGGTGGCGTGGTTACAGTTTAAATACCTCAAGGATTGCCACAAAGAGGGTGGAGGCTTATTCTCTGCTGCCCGGTGAGTAAGACCTTGTCTAATGGTTTTAAGTAGATTTCAATTGAACGTTAGAAGGAACGTGTTAACAGTGAGAGTGGTTTGGCAAGGGAACCAGTTCCTAGAGGCGGTGAGTTTTCTTTTCTCTGAGGCCATTTCTGCACTAGAGTGTTTATGCGCTATGATTCCACTTTCAACATCCTATGGAATCCTGGGGTTTGCAGTTTTTAGGGAGAAGGCCACTCCCCCTCCCAAAACTGCAAACCCAGGTTCCATAGGATGTTGAAAGTGGAATCATAGTGCTATAACACTCTCATGCCAGAAATGGCCTGGGTGTCTTCAAAAAGGCTGCTCTAGCCAGAGATCTTGCATTGAGCAGGGGGTTGGACATGATGACCCAAAGGGCCCTTCCAACTCTAGGGTTCTATGATAACAGTAACAACAACAACAGCAGCAACAACCATTATTGATATCGTGCCTTTCCCCAAGATTGGGCCTTAAGGCATCTTAAAAATTAAAATGATTACAATAAAATTAAAAACAAACAAAAGAGGGAACATTAAAACCAAATTAAACTATTAACCACAATGAAACAATTAAAAACTTACACTTTAAAAAGGTAAAAACATTAAACAGTACAATTTAAAATAATACAGCTTTTATAATCTTTTCCATTTAAAGCCTTCATTTCTAAAGTCTGTCTGAATCAAATAGTCCTTACTTGCCTGCGGAAGCGCAGTAAAGAGACGGCCATTAGAGCCTCCCTAGGGAGGGAGTTTCAAAATCTAGGGGCAGCTACTGAGAAGGCCCTCTTTCATTATCCAACAAACTCATGGTGAGGCTGAGAAATGGGCCTTTTCTGTGGATCTCAGGGCTTGGGCAGGCCCAGACAGGGAGATATGGTCTGTCAGATAGCCTCAACCTAAGCTGGAAATTGGGAAGAGGAAAGAGAAAGTGAGACATTTCAAAAGCAACTGAAATAGTGGCACACGAGAGGATTCATCAGGACTGTTCCTGCCGACAATTGGACAATTGGAGGGTATGGCACAACTTAGCAGAATGAGAATAAAGGCCAAATGATTTACGGCACTAAAGTGTAGCTTTCTTCTGACTCATGGAGAAGACAAGCGTTTTACAAAATGCAACCACAGGGGCTGCAAACTAAAATAGAAGGGAAGAGAGAATGCCAGAGGGAAGGTTTTCTTAACCACTTCCCCTCATCCCATTTTTCTAAAAATCACTCCAGGTTACAAAGAGGAAACTACAGTTTGTTTCCTTTGCAGAAGGAGGGAGGAAGGCAAGAGCAGGAAAATGGCGTGAGGAGAATATACTAGTCTTCTATTTTTGCTCAGAGCATTCATGACTACATGTTTTAAGCTAGGGGAAGCCCTCTAGAAGCTGTTGAGCTGCATTCCTCACCATTGGCTATGCTGCCTAGAGAGGTATAGTCTACCA
This sequence comes from Iguana delicatissima, assembly GCA_948472985.1. Taxonomy (NCBI): domain Eukaryota; kingdom Metazoa; phylum Chordata; class Lepidosauria; order Squamata; family Iguanidae; genus Iguana; species Iguana delicatissima. The sequence continues at coordinate 20,234 of CAOKZL010004365.1, forward strand.
ACATCTGAAGCACTCCAAAGACATGTTTGTTTCAGTTTGGCTTTGGTTTGGCTGGTTTTAGTTACTGATCTTGGATACACTTTTATTTTCTCTGCTTAGTTCGGGCTGATGGTTGATTATTTTGCTGATCATTCTGCCCTTCTATTCATTTGATTTTATGAATTTGAAAGTAGTTTTAATGTGGTGTAGCTGTTTTCTTGTGTTTTGCATAAGACACTTTTGGAGAACTTGAAATGCAGCAGAGAAATTCTATAAAAGAGGCCCTTTCCACACGGGGGTAATAAAACGCTTTAGCGCACTGTAGCGCGATTTCTGACGGAGGTCTTCCATACCTTAAAGCGCGCTGAGTCGTCTTTAATTTCCAAGTTCCACACGTCAATCCGTTTAGAAACGTCTCCAACTGTGCTTGCACGTGCTTTTTAAAAACCGGAAAAAAAGTGTTTCTTTTCCCCCTGATCCGCGCAATCACGTTCTTGCTCACTTGTTTGGAAGCGCAGATATGCGCTGATTCGCCCCTGAGATGAACGGGGGGTGGGCCGTGGGCGTGGACAGCCTATCACAGCCATAGTGGGCGGGGTTATGTTAATAGCGGGGGTGGTCAGGACGGCAACGTGTGGATCTCTGAAACCGCGCTAAGCCGGATCAAACATAAGACGTATGAATAGAGAGTGCGCATTAGCGCGGATACAAAAAAACCCGGTTCAAACCGCCCGGAACCGTCACTACGCGGATTCCTCTTCTCATGTGGAAAGGGCCTAAGTAACATTGCTTAAGTGTACTTAATTCTGTTTGAAATTTATGGGTTTAAGTTTCATCTGCAGCACAACCATCCATAGAATTATGTCCATTGGATTAATGGTTATGAATGGATTTATTGTCACAGCAATGCCGGGTACTAAAGTTTTGTGATGAGGGCCAGTATGATGATATTGTTTTGAGTATTGGACTATGGTTTTGGGAGACCAAGGTTCAAATTCCTGCTTGATCATGGAAATCCACTGGGCGACTTAGGCAAGTCATACACTCTCACTCTTAGAGGAAAGGCAATAGCAAACCCCTCTGAATAAATGTTGCCAAAAACAAAAACAAACCGTCAAAACATACACATAACACAAAATGCTGTAGAGCTGCTATAAGCCAGAAATGACTTGAGGCACACAGCAACAGCAAAGTTTTGTGAGGCATATGGGAACTTCACCATAATTTGCAGTGTCTTTATCCAGCTGATTCAAAGCACACCTCCAATGGAGTAAGTTCTATTCAATTCTGTGGGATTAATTTCTTAGCAAACATATTAAGAACCATATTGTAAAATCTAAGGAGGTATGATAGTGAATGTGGTTTAAGGGTACCATTCAGCACATACTTAAGCATGCTGATGTTCCATTGAAAGTGATGGGATTTAAGGAGACAGCTGTGTTGGGCTGAGCCCTAATTTCTGGAGTGCAGCTATACTCTTGGTAAGTGGTGGCCTCTGGACTGACATAAACGAAACTTCACATAGCCTGTTCAGCTGTTCCTCATAAATCATAATTTTAGTTTAAAATTGAACTTCAGCCTTCTTCTGGGGTTTCTCTTGCTCTCCTGTGGCTACATTCTTGGAACAGTGCAAAGATAGAAATGAGACTACTCCAAGGGAAAAAAAAGAAATGTTCTCATTGAATATGAGGAATTAGAAGACTGAAAGCACTTGGTGTAAAAGGGAAAAGGGGACATTCTGAAGCTACAGTTAAATCACAGAGACACCTCGCTACAGTTTCCCTAAAACTCTGAAGTGGAATGGAAATATTGAATGGACAATTTTGCAAAACAAAATGCAAAAACCCAGGGAGGCAGCATGAAGATGTTTGCTCACAGTATAAACATCCATGTTTTGTCAATCCCATTTAGTATGACCAATGGTCAAGGGTAACAGGAGTTGTGGCCCAGTGACATTTGGAGGGCTGTAGCTTCTCCATCCCTTGTATAAACCAAAGACTGCTTTGAAAACTTGATCATGCCAAGAGTTGTGCTAATTTTTTCAAGTGTTTGCCAATATTCACGATTCTCCCTTCACCTGAAATTTGACAAGTTAAAAGGAATGCTGTGTTGCTCCCAGGAAACACCTTCACTTCAATCAGATTTTTCTGATCCTTGAAAGAAAGATGTAGCGGGGGTGTGTGTATCCCCTCCTAGTTTATTAGGTGATGAGAGCATTTGGTCAACAAAGACTGTAAATTCCTGATTTGCTTAGTTAATGACGCTTCACTGGAAGCAGAGACTACTGGGCTGAGCTTCAGGTGTTCCTTTGCAAGCCTACATCACAGTGGCTGTGCACTGAGCAGGAATGGCAGTAGTAGCAGAGGTAGTGTGACCTCTTCCAATCTGAGTGACATATGTGAAGCACCTGCAAATTCTCTAGGTCAGGTGGAGAGATTTCATATCTTATTCAGTGCTGGAGAAAGATGAGTCACAGGAAGTGAAAGTGGTTCCCCAGATGATATTTAAGATGCAGACCACTTTTTCCTTGACTTCTGTGAATAAATTTTCGACCTGGATAGATTTTCTTCTTTTGTAGCATCCAGTGGTGGATGGGACGCAGATGTTAACAGTGCTCGACTGCAATCCTTGCTATGCCCTTGTGGCAGGAAATAAATTATTGCAAAGGAATCTTGTTGCTGCTTGCTAGGTCTTTTGAGCAAGTATGAATACAGATATTATTATTCTTATTATACGTGAAACTAGTAAATGAAGCCTGCACTTTGCAAACACTAAAGATATTTGCAAGTATCATATACTGCAGCTACACTTAATTTAGATTTAAAACAGTGTTTTCTTAGAATATTATCTGTAATTAGTGGAGCTTGGAAAAATCACTTTAAAAATAATTAGTTATGGTCCTAAGGCCTCCAAAAGTAGTTGGTTACCATCATAGTTACAATTCTAAAAAGAAATTCTTTTCTTTCCCACACCTCAAAAATAACTAAGATAATTCTTTTTTGCTACTTTAAAAAACATGTGGATGCCACAAGCTGCTGGTCTCCAGTATACAATACACTGACATAGCCTAATACAACATTAAATATCTGCAACAGGGTAATTTTTTAAAAAAACAAAAGAAAACATAGGATTAGGATTAGAATGACATAGCAGCATGCCTAGGCTTGCTACACATCCCCTGCAATGAAACCCAACAACAATGCCCAGAAATTTATGTTACACTTAAAATTCAATTTTCAAATACAACCGTGTTCTGCATCAGAAGAACCAGCTGCTCAAAGAAATTGTTGAATAAAATGAACAGAAGATCGATTTTTGTTATGATTAACTTGTGCATTTTGCTCAGATTTAAGACATTGCCCAGAGAAGTTATGTAAGCAAAGAATTTTCAAAACAATCTCTTTGCATTACTTAGAAAAGCAGTGAAAACCACTATAGAAAATAAATCTACAATGCATATCTGTTCAGAAGCAAAAAAGGTGGGGTTTTTGGTTCAGAAAAAAAATGAGACGGAGTAAGTATTAGCAACAGATTCTGCAAGAATCCCAACTCCACCCTTTTGTATGTAGTAGCAGCAATGATGATGAGGACTGATGATTGATTATGAACATGATGATGACGACAACGACAAGATGATAGTGAAAATCAGCAGGACAAAAACATTTCTTTGGAGGCACGTTTTTATATTCCAACTCTACATTCCCAAAGTAATGATTAGGTAGCTATGGTGAGTGGGTTTGAATCTTCTATCCATTGCCAGTGAGACAGAAGGATCCTTCCTCAAAATGGCCTATAGTTTGTTTGGCTTTTTTTTAACACTAGAGAGTATTGGCTTTCCAACGTGAGTAGTCAGTGGTGCTCTGTTTTTGTCTTTGCTATGCCTCTTCTGCATAAATGACTCTGAGAACACATCTGAACTTCTTGATCTGTGTAATTTAAAGTGTAATACAAATGTAACCATCTTATGGCATTTTTTTTTCTCATTTTACATACAGAATGGACTAAAGAGCCAATCTTCACTATCACCTGCATGAAATCAAAGCTGATGTGGTGCAATTAATGAAATATTGGTGCTAGACCTGGGGAAACTGAGCTCAAATCATTATTCCACTGTTAAGCTAAGCAATTTGTTTATTGGGAAAACCATTAACTATTATTAATGATCATTCAGCCCAGATAACAATTTCAGACACTGAATGCCATACAGAACAATACTGTTTTGGCTGCCTTCCAGAAGTTTAAAAGAGATGGGGCCACCCTAACTTCCTTGGGTAGGGAGTTCCACAGTTGAGGTGTTGCTACAGAGAAAGCTCTGTGTACCCACCAACCTAACTTCATAAGGCATTGGGACACTCAACAAGGCCTCCCCTGGAGATCTCAGACTTCTGGCAGGCTTATTTGAGAGGAAGCAGTCTTTCAGATATTGTGGCCCCAAGTCGTTTAGGGATTTGTAGGTCAACACCAGCACCTTGAATTGAGCTTGGAAGCAAATTGGAAGCTAATGTAGTTCTTGTTAAGACTAGTGTTACATGGTCTCTAAAATGCACACATGACACCAGTCTGGCTGCTGCATTTTGCACTAGCTGCAGCTCACTTAAAGTACATTTACAGTGGGCTAATTGAGAGGTAACTAAGGCTATTTCCACACTAGCCTGTTATAGCACAATGATTCCACTTTCAACATCCTCTGGAATCCTGGGGTTTGCAGTTTCGGGGGGGGGGCAGGAAACTGCAAACCCCAGGATTCCAGAGGATGTTGAAAGTGGAATCATCACGCTATAACAGGCTAGTGCGGAAATGGCCTAAGGCATGAACACTGGGGTGAGAGCAGCCTTCCTGAAGGAGGAGTTATCTTTATATACTGGATGTCTTTTAACCTATGAGATTTTGATCAGCTCTTGCATGGAAAACAAAATACTTTTATAGTATTATTCAAATAGGGTTCCCAGATCACATGGCCTAACCCCTCCTCTCCTCAGAGCAAGTGGGGAGGAATTGCACGGCAAAAGTTTGCTTCAAAAATGTGAATATGTCATGTGAATACTTGTCAGAGTTGCTAGGTTTTTGTTTTGTTTTGTTTTTAATTTGAATGGCACATTCTGTGCAATTGTGGTTGATGCTTGAGGTATGCTTAACAGTACCACCCAGGCTGTCTCTTGCAACATCATCCTTGTAACATCACCAGGACCTGTCATATCAGAATGAGTCACTCATACGTCTCAGGTTTGGCCTTGAAATCTCAGGACCTGGCATAATCCTGACATAGCAACCCAAATTTCAACAGGCTGGTGATAGACAGTCTTGCAATAAAAATAAAACATATTAGAAAATAAATTTTCTCCTGTACCCAAAGGAATCAACATGCAGGTATCAGTGATGATGTATATGAACATCCTGCTGCCCAGGCTGTGAAGCCCAGACGCAGAAGATTAATAAGCATATCAAAGCACTTACAGCAGAGGAAAATCTTAAATAAATGAGAATAAATTATTTGTTGTTGCTGTGTGCCTTCAAGTGGTTGCCCACTTATGGGAACCTAAGGCAAACCTATCACAGGGGTTTCTTGGCAAGATTTGTTCAAAGGGAGTTTGCCTTTGTCTTCCTCTGAGGCTGAGAAAGTTTGACTTGCCTAGGGTCACCCAGTGGGTTTTCATGGTTGAGCGGGGATTCAAACCTCAGTCTCCAGAGTCATAGTCCAATGTTCAAACCACTACACTGCACTGGCTCACTCAATTACTGCCATTAAAATTCCAATTTAGGACTGAAACAGCTTCTTCCACTTCTTTCTGAAGACAGCAAAGATGGAGCATCCATGTAAAACGTATATTCTGAGTTACATTCCTTTGCCACAGCAATGGGTCTAGTCTGCATTTGAGGAGCTTAATAAGGAAAATGTTGATAGAAAATAAGCTAAAGAAATGTTCCATTGAAACCATGAGCCCAATTCCAGTGTAAACTGTGGAGACTACAGTCTTACTGAGTAGGTGTAAAGGTTTTGGAGCTTTAGTCTGAGCAATTCTTGTGTTCTTATTGAGAACATAGGCCAGGTAGGAAGAAAAGAAACTCCAGAGCTGAAGAATTACCAAGCCCACCCGCATTTAATTTCCTTGTCCAAGAAAATCAGATTTCGGGGGAATATAGGCTGAAAAACAAAAACATCCTATAAGGAGACTGTTTAATAGGTTGGGGCAGCCAAAATATGTGAACTCATCTATGATCCTCTCAAAGGCTTGTTGGGCTTGGCAAGGAAGTTTCCAAAGCACATGGAGCTGGTCAGACATTTGAAAAAAGCCAATGTATCAAGTGCCAGTTGGAGGCAAGGGCGAGAGGGGAACTCATTAAAAGTTATCAAGGTGTGCTTTCTGGTGAGGTACATTTCCTTGTGACTTGCCCTTACCAAATGCCTCTGGGGTTTCATGGTCTATTAAGCTGAATTTGTGAACTAAGCCTATAAACAGGTACTTTTTATTTCCCAACCAAACTTGTGAGTATGAAAAAAAACCCCTCTTTTCAGGAAATTAAGAATATATATGATTGTAAATGAATTTCTTCTACCCCACCCCATCCCACCCCATCCTCCCACAACTTCACTGTAGACCATGAAAAGCAAATCTGAACATAGGGATGTAAGATATTTCATCCATAAGACCATTCACACAGCCTTGTGATTTTTTTAAAAAACTTTCTTAGCCAGATCAAGTAATTTATCCTTAGGACTAACCCCCTCCCCCAAACCAAGAACAAAAATGTAGTTCTGCTGCCTTTGTGGATTCTTTAAAATTAGTGTTGAATGTAAACAAGAAATTCCAGCAGACTCTTTGGCCAAGCCCATTGCCAAAACATTGTGGTGGAAGTGGAGCCTCAGGAGGGGGAAGGGGAGGAATTGTAAATCATGCAAAAATCTAACTATGCATACATTTAAATTAATAAAATAATACAACTGAAACTGGAAACAAAAGCGCCAGTTATCTGCATGAGCTGTGTGGAACATTAAGGAGCCACTGTGTTGGCTCTGCTGTTCTGAGCAACTTCTATACCCTTTAATAGTTGGAGTATCCATGGCTTCAGCAAGGATATCTTTAATTCTCAATGGTGAAGAATTATCTTTCCTTCCTATTTGTAAGCTTTGCAAAGGCACTGAAGAGGAAAACTACATGTTATCTGTATTGTGCAGCTACATTTCTGCCTTCCTACTGAAATTAAGCATGACAGAAGCAGTACAGAATGAAACCCTGTCATGGGGGTACAGTAGGGGGGCCAGTACGGTAGATCTGGGGCCCCCTACTAGCAATTTGCAGACAAATGACCTCAATTCTGTAATAGAAGGGCTACTCAATGCATGTTCACTCAGAAGCAGGTCATTTTTAGTTCAGTGGGATGTACTCCCAGGTAAAGGTGCATAGGACTGGAGTCTCAGTATGGCAACCTATTCTATAAGACAGGTGGGATACTTATGGCCCTCTATATTTTGGACTACAATTCCCATAATCCCTCAACACAAATCTGTCTAGGACTTCTGGGAGTTCAAGTACAAAGTATCTGGTGGGCCCAAGTTGTCCATCCATGCCACAGAAGTATGCTCTGTCCTTCCTGGACCCAGTCTGATATCATAACCGTCAATAAATGCTAACACTTGCTGATGGGTTAAGAAATCCTGGCCAAAATTCCAGAGGCAGAAAATGAACCTATGTGTCTCTAGATTGGTTCTTTAACCATCAGACAATCTTGCTATTCCTGGAACTGACTCAAGCAGTCTAAGGGGAGGATCAAGCTACATCCCACTGCCTTAATTAAGTCTGAGTCAGATTCAAACATGCTCAATACATAAATACTAAATGGCGTTTATGCAGTATTTTATGGTATTTTATACCTCCTAAGCACATAAAGGCTGATGTGTTACTTTCATTGGTTGGAGGGCTTGCTCCATGCTAGATATATATCGTTTTAGTGATATTAACTCTGACACTTGCTGAGGAATTTGACTAATAAATAAGAACTTAATCTCCCTTGGTATGAACCGATAACATTTTTTTTCTGTATTTGCTTCACATTCTCATCAATCTGCTTGGAAAGACTAGGAAGGAAAGAAGGAAGGAAGGAAGCTAGCTAGCTCTGGAAAAGGAAAAACAAAAGGATGAAGGGACTAGAAAAGTTACTGTGTTTGTTACTATTTAGTTTTAAAAAAGTGAGTATGAGGAAAAAGGTAGAGGTGCATAATATCATGGCCAGTGTAGAAAAAGTAAATAGAAGCTTTTCTCCCTGTCTTATAATACTCAGATGAAGATCATCCATTTAAGCTGAATGATGGGAAGTTCAGGACAGAAAAAAGGACGTACTTTTTCACACAATATATAGTTAAATGGTGGCACTCACTGTCATTAGATGTCATGATGGCTGTCAACTTAGATGGATTTCAATTCAAAGAAGACTCGATGAATGCATAGAAGTGAGAACCACTATTGGTTATGATGTTGGTAGTGATATATAAATGCTGATACTGGAGTTGATCTATAAAAGAAGCGGGCCCTTGTATATCACTTGCTGAGGAACACAAAATGGAGGGTACAGCTAAATTTATGTCCTACTAGCATGGAGCTGGTGTACCACTGCTCGACATGTTTTGAGAAGGGGCCATGCAGTAGCAGTTACTGAAGGATTACTACTCATTGTTTGCAGCAGGGAAGGGAACCAATTTTTTAGTTGTGTATAGTTTGCTGTTTGTTAGTTTAGATTGATATTTGTAGTTGTGTTTTTGTTGGTATGGTGATTTAGTTTATTTTTATAGTTTATTATTATATATTATTTTATTTTGTGGATTGTTATGTTGTCTTTTTTATATATGCTCTTTTTTATGTGTTCTTTTTTCGTTTTGTTTATTTTTCATAAAAAAAATTAAAATTAAAAAAGAGAAGGCCCATGCTGGATCAAGGCCTGTGCTTCTCATGTTCTTAAGATGATAGATAGATAGGTAGGTAGGCAGGTAATAGGTAGATTGTCCATTTGGGAAATGGCCACAAAGAAGAAAAAGAAACAACAATGAAGCGTACTTTTGCTCAGTTTGGTCTGCCAAAATAAAACCTGGGAGTGGCATCCAGCACAGGTCAGGGAAATCTCTTGGCAGAGATGAGAGACTATTCATAACCGAGTGCCCACTGCTCTACGAGGTATGTCTGAAATCCCAATCTATTTTTAAAATGCATGGAAGGAATGGAGAACCATCCCAAAGTGTTACCTTTTGCAATAAAACTCAAATGGCTTTTCATTTGCAATTAATTTTTAATATGTGGTTACTACACTCAGAAAGTAACTCTGTAAAATGATATCACGAGGTGCTATGTTTATTTTCTCTCTGTTGATTTCCCCAGCTGGCAGGGCAAGCTCAGCCCTGCCTCGAGCTGCTAGCAGTGCAAATTCAAACCATGATGTGCTAATGCATTGGGAAGGCAGGCTCTTTATGCTTCTTATGATAAGTCAGGAGTAACAGGAAGAAGAGAAAGTGAATGAAAAGGAAATGGAAGAACTCTTACTGAACTTAGATCTACTTAACACGTGCTCTGTAAGTAACTCCCCAGAATCAAGGACTGGACTAAACCCAGGTAACTGTTAGAATATTAATTTAAAAACAACCTTATTTTGGGATTCCTAAACATTGTGAATAATTCCAATACATCTTTGGGCTCTATAAAGTCTTGGACTACTGGTCTAGGAATACCCTTCCAAATCCTCCAACATTTCACAGATGAAGTTGTGCGAATTTGTGAGATGTGAAGGAGTGATTGAAAGGATGTGGTCAAACGCGAAAGTTATTAGTCAGGAAGAACACATAAAACTGTAGTATTTTAAGCAGAGAAATCTCTGGGTTTATATATTCAATTGAGGAAAAAGGTAAAAAACCCAAGTCAATAAATTGTGTGTGTATGCATATGTGTGTGTAGCACAATTATAAATATTCCAATTTACATCAATATAAAATCAGCCAGGCCTTGCTGAGTATTACTACTTTCTCTCAGAATCATTTGCTCAACACACACTATATATCAAATTCATGTACAGTGCACCCCCTGTATATGTGGGAATTCAGGAACCCCCTTGTAAAACAAACAAGGCGTTACATCTCATGGATGCAACATACATATGCCCATGGCAGTATGGGTGCATACTTGCTGCATCCATTGACTATAATGGGATGTGATGCTTTGCATAGTTTCGCATTCATGTCTGTGTAGGTTGCATGAGAGAAGGGCCCACTGTATGGCTCTTTTCGCACCTTACCTTGATAGCGCGACAAACTAGAGCCCTCATGATATTGCCAATATCGCAAGAGGCCCAGTAGTGAGCCCCTTGCAGTCTGCACAAAGTAGAACATTCGCGAGAGAGCACCAGTCCCTGCCCAGTGCCTTGCCTGCATGTCGGCGTATGGGCCACGCCCAGATCCCACCCAGTCCCCGCCCCACCGCCCCTGATTGGTCGGTGGTTTTTCTTTTTTTTTTATTGTTTCGTCGACTATTGTGCTAACGTTAGCACGATAGATCCTGCCAATAGGCTGTTTCATGCTACGTTGGTAACGTGCTAATGATAGCGCCATTTTTTTTTTAAAAAAAACATAGTTAGCTGGACCCAGGGGCTGCTGTCGTCTCAAGTGTGAGTGGCGACACAGCCCTGGGGTGGCCTCTTGCGGCGGCGTGTCGTGCAGTGTTCCCTGCTGCGATGGGGGCAGTGGCTGGCCTGCTGCTGGGCAGAGCATCCCCTGGGAGTTGCTGCATGAGGGACAGGCAGCAGGGACTGCCCACACCCCACCCACTCCCAGGTCCTTCCCGGAAGCACACCGGATGACGGCTCCGCAGGCCCTCTGGCCGCGTGACCGATGTGTGAAAGGGAGGTTATTTTCGCCTTTCAGGCGAAAATAAGAAAACGCGCTATCAGCACTATCTGTGGCTGTGATAGCACCTGGTTCGCCAGAACGTCATGCGGTACGGCGGCTCGTGAAAGGGGGAGGGAGTGTGCCTAATACGCTTTAAAAATGCCATGCGAAAAGGGCCTATATCCTGGTTTCCTAATAGAGCTCATCTGGTCACCTTGATATAATCAGTAGAAAGCAGGAGATGTGTTTGAAGGTGCTTCACGGATGAATGATCTATGGATAAAAAAGCCCAGCACAGTTTGGCCAGTAAATGCATCTTCTGGGGGTTATATAAAATCATAAAAAGAGATAACACATAAATACATAATAAAACAAAGCATAATTTTCCAATGTAGGAAATCCTTATAACATTTGTACACTGCCTATGGTCTCTACATACTTGTTTGAAATATAACTTTAGGAATTTCTGGAAATGAAACTCTCACACCATTTACAGGGCAAAAAGAAGACATGTAAACAAAGGCTAACTTAAAAAAAAATAACAGCAGATGGTGAGTAGGGATAAAAAAGGGGTATATGTGTTTCTAGATAACGTTCAAGGATAGTATTCAAACTCCAGAAAGTTCTGAAGTTATGTACAGGTCACAGGTGGTATACAAATATTGTAAGGATTTTATACATTAGAAAATTATACTTTTTTTTATTATATTTTTATGTGTTGTTTCTTTTTATGATTTTATATAGCCCCTGAAGAAGGCCTTTGAGAGCATATACTGGCCGAAATGTCTTAGGCTCTTGGTTAATAAAAAGGTGGTTCGTGATGAGCAATTTATTAATCAAGAGCCTAAGAATCTCCTTTTTTTCTGCTGCTTATATTGTGTGCTCTCCAGTTTTTGCTTCCTTAATTTCACCCTGACATAATCACAACATCTCAGTCTAACCCACTTCACAGGATCGTTAGTATGAAAATTAGGGTAGAGGTGGGGCAAAATCATGTATAACACCTTCAGCTCCAGGAGATAAATAAAATAGAATTGGGTAAAATATAGTTGGGGGAAAATCATGATTATAAGGAATTTAATGCATTCCAGTGTTCTTTTAGGATGTTATAGAGGTTACAATCTTGTAGAAATTTACTTGGGAATAAGTCTCATTGAACTCAATGCATATGATTGTACTGTTAACATAAATGAACTATTGGTGCACAGAGGCAGGCTTTATTTCCTCCCTCCCTCCCTCCCTCCCTCCCTCCCATCCCCCAAAGAATGCCTCTTGACCACTTTTTGATTGATCGATGGGTCACCCTGAGGAAAACCTCCAGCAATCTCGATGTTGGTGTTTTTGAAGCTGTGGTTTTGCCAGGGCAAGGAGTATACTGGGAACCCTGACAGTTCCAAGGGACACCTGATGGGTCTCAAATATCTGGAACAAATTTGAGGATGGACAAGTGGCAGAGCTTAGAGTGTGTGGAGGGGGGATGGAAGGGGGTGGGGCTACAGTGTGTGGGTGTGGCCAGGGCATGCAGGGGCGTGGCTTCAGGCCAGGACACCCCAGAAACATTGCGGCCAGGGCAAATTGCTTCCCCCGCCCCCACATTCCTACGTGACTGAGGACGGACAGTGTTTTCTCTTATTCAGGAAAGCTGCAAGTATTTGAAATGAGATCTTTTCAAACCAGGCTTTTTGATATCCCATCTACGTAGTGATTGCTGTCTGAACAGCAAAAGATCCTGCCCTCTCTTAACAGATCCTAAAATGCCTTAAAATTCTGCTACCACTTCATTTGTTTCACATCTGTTATACCAGGGCATCTGGGCAAACATTTGGATTTCTGCAGGAGCTACAGGCTTTCACCAGACCTCAAGGGCCACCAATTAGAGCCAAGATTGAAAATAGAGATTCAGGAAGGTAGATGCAGAAGTGTGGAACAAGGCATCTCTGACTACATCCTCCCCAAAGGAATTTGTTTGCCAGAGCTGGAGTTTGCACACACAATCTTTTCACATACAGCTCCTTGTCCTCTGCTACCATATTTTTTGTTTGTCTTATTGCTTTAATTTAGAATGTCAGGGAGGAAGTATTTTTATTGTCACTATTGTTGAACCATTGGGAATGAGTAATTATTGGCTACAAAACCAATAAAGGTCTTCACTATTCATACCAGTCTGGCCATGTTCTAAGATCCTCCACAGAAACTGTTTTCCAGTCAGAAAAGTGGCTTAAATCCAA
>CAOKZL010004366.1:0-33000 GCA_948472985.1 Iguana delicatissima
TTTTGCAGCATCTTATAGAGGTTGCCCTCTTTGCAACTGAAAGATTCCTTTGGATGAGGTTAATTTGAGTTGGAAGGAAATGAGTTGCTCCTATTCTAATACACTCTCCAAGGGTTTAGCTCCCTAATTTACGTCCCAACAATTTAATTTGGGAGTGTAGCATATACAGGAAGAATTCCTTTTAGCATTTGGATAGCAGAATTTGGGAACAGAAAGGAAGTATTTCATAAAACATTTTGAGGGAAGGAGGGATAAGGTTGTACCATCCATCTTGTTGATCTCTTTTCTGAGCAGAAATATAACAGTGCTCTTCAAACTCTCAGGTCTGAGTAAGCAGCAGCATTCTATAAGAACATTTGCTATTTATACTAGCAAAGTAGAAAAGGCTACTCCCACAAGCTTATGACTGTGAAACACAAACAAGTACTAGCTGTCTGAAGTTCAATAAAAGGAAAAAAAAACTTTTTGTTTCAGGAGATGAATCAAAAATAGATGAAGAAAATAAACAAAATCTATAATCTAGATAGACATGGGCCCTTTCCACACCAGGCAATTAGAACGGGGCAGTGCATTCTCTCACGGAGGTCGTCTGCACCTTGGAGCAGACTAGGAGTGGACTACTTACCGGAGATCCACTCAGTCCACTCCAAAATGACCCCAAGTGGTCCTCCAGTGTGTTTTCTAAAGACCGCAAAAAATAGGTCTTTATTTTCCTGGAACGTGCCATTGCGTTTCTGCTCCCTTGCGCAGATTCGCATGCTCACACCAATGTGAGCCTGCGATCTGCGGAGAGTGGGCTTTAGGTGTGGCGAGCTTCAGCGTTTGGTCAGGATCCATGACCAACCGGAAGCCGCCATTTTGGAAGCTGGAAGCTGGAAGCTGCTATTTTGGAAGCCGGGAGCCGCCATTTTGGAAGCTGGAGCAGTGAGGATCTACAGACCTCGTACTGCTCCAATTCACCCTAGACCAAGGAGGAGCCCTGCGGAAGGGCTTCAGGGACAGTCTGCGTTGCTTTGGACCCCAGAAGAAATGGTAGGTAACGGCACGGAGCAATTCCCTCGCCTCGTGCGGAAAGGGCCATGGTTGCTGCAGCCCCTAAAGCTGGCATCCACAGAATGCGTGCAAGTCTGCGTAGGCAGTTATGAAGATGCTTTGTACCAGCTTCTCTGTCTCTGAGAGAAGTGAGAAATGAACTTGCTGAGAAAGAAAAAGGAAGTAAAGCCTAAGTGTAAAAATTTATAAATACATCTAAAAAGAGAAGGAGGAAACACCTGGAGTTATCTGCTGACTGGCCACACCCTTAATCCAGGTTGCTTGACATAGGCAGGCCTTTAATACAGAACATATTTCTGAAGATTGTATAGCAATACTGCTATAGTATTCCTGTTTAGGGCTCCAATGAGAGCTGAACTGGTGTCTTGAAGCATTCATATTGTATAAAACTGAAGTTCACTATTAGTAGCAAGTCTGAAATGTAGCATTATACTGATACGATTAGATCTCTAGTGTTCCTTTTGGAATTTACAAGCCCAGTACAGAATTCTTTTCAGTATCTAAATGTGTATCCCATACAGTAGCACTATTCCATACTACCACTGTTTCCACAATTATTCTTTTTTGAGCTTGCTGTCAGAGAAAGCTAAAGTAAAGAATAACAAATGGTAGTATATAACAGAAAACAAAGAATACTTTTAAAAAGTGCAAGTTTTACTTTCCTAACAGTGTCCACCTATGCAGGAGGTATCTGTTTTGGTCAAGAACGGTCTCCTCATACTGTGTACCCAAATAACAAAGAAACTTCCACATATGTTAAGAATAGATACTATTTGTAAATGATAATTGCAAATATTACAACAAACTACTTTGAAATTCACATAGGTGAGACCTATATTCAACTGCTGCTGAGATTCAGCTGCCCAGTTGGCTTCCACACAACGGGAATCCGCTTCAAACAAAGAAAAAAAAAAGGAATGGCAAAGGAAAAGGAAAAGAAAAAAAGGGGGAGAGCAAAAGTGGAAAGTTATTTAAATTAGAAAGGAAACTGTGCCTGGGGATTTTGAGAATTAAGTTTCTAACATATCTCCCACTATTCACCTCTGCATCATTTAACCTTGATTGCCAAGAAATATTATAAAAGGTGTTGCTGTAACAATGTTAATTAATTATATTGGAATTACATTAAAAAGCCCAAAACCAACTCATGCTGCTCTTGCATCATTACTACAGAAACCTATGTGAAGTGAAACTGAACAACACCTTCTGAAAGAGGTACAAAGGTATTATGGAGTCATAGAGACAATGTCCTTTTCTGCCCCCAGATCCTATCTTTATAAAGTCTGACAATTCTATTTGTTATACAATCAAGATACCTTGCCCTGTTGGTATGAAACTGGGCATGGAGAATCTAACTGGAGAAGTGTACATAACCTGGCCAAATTTCAGAGAAATAATGGCCCAAACAGTCACACTTCCCCCCTCCCAACAACACCTTAAATTTCTTTTTCTTGATAGTTTAGATTATATGAAAATTTGGTGATATTTCAGGGGGTTTTCTTTTTCAGATTTGATAGAAATCCACAGTGTATTCCTAAAGTCATGATTATTGATATTCTCCTTTAAATGAGCAGGAAATTCAAAATGTATGTTTGATCATCAGTGTGATGCCCATATGGAGACTACTTCTCAAAATTCAAATAAATGCAGATTGGAAGGCAAAATATGGGTGCATAGTACATTCAAAGTTGTGATGAGTATATCTTGTAGAATATTGTTACTGTTTACATGGCTCATAAGGTAAGCTCTAACTTGCCATTCGCTTGTTCTGGGAACATGCAAGAATTCACAACAGCCTACCTAATCCTATAATGTGAAGGTTAGTCTATAAATGTTCATATATAGTGAAGGTTTATTCAGTTGAGTTTACCCCTAAATAAAGTTTTAAAAGATTGGAGCTTCTGTATCTTAACTTGGCATTTCTTCACCATCAGAAGAATCCTAATAGTGCCCCACTGTCCACACAACCACAGGAGTAAGTAAAAATAGTTTAGCTACTGATGAAATTCCAAGTCCTTTTTACCACATAGCTCTGCTGAAATACTGTTACGTGAAAAACCTAGGCTGTTGCTGTCTGGTAATACATATTTCCAATTTTCTCCTCTCCTTCCTGCTTTATTCAGTGCAATCAGGGGTATCAAGTTATGCATGCCTTAAGTGGCATCCATGTTAGATGACAGTAATGAATTGCATGCAAGGCTACTTTTGAAAAATTCAGCTAGACTAGAATATTGGTCAGATTGTTAACTCAGATTCACCATAGAGAGGATAAATTGTCAATGATCTCAAGCTTGTTTAAAATTGTGATCGAAACTATTATTTTTATTGTATGAATTCCTAAACACACTGGGACTAGAGCATCTTAATTATCTGCTATGAGAACCTCTTGAGATTGTCATAAGAAGCCTTTCTTTGGGGCTTCTGTCTCTGAAAATTAGGTGGATTTCTCTGCTGGTGCCCAAGCTTATGGAACTCCTTCCCACAGAAAGATCCATGGAATCTTTGTTATCTTTGTAATATGAAGTGTTACAAGAAGAGGGGAGAATCAGAACATACACACCAAAACCAACCCCCAAATGTCCAACACTTCCAAAGCCCCACACAGCACAATCTCCCAAGGCCTAGCCACTCAAAAACACCTGAAGTACCACCTCCATGCCCAGGGATGTCCTCCAATAGCCAGACACGATCCTTCATACTAAAGAGACAGCTCTGCTAGGCAAGCAGTCAGTGGCTGACACTGTGGTAGAAAGACAGGTGAATGCCAGTGGCTAGCCTGTCACAGGGAATCCAAACTCTGTAGATGGTCTACCTTCTCCTGGACAAATAACGTGGACACTGGGAACAACTTATAGCACAAGGTCACCTCCCTTTGCAGGCACATCTGGTCTACCTGCACTAAATGAACTACTGAGGAGAAATATAACAAGGATGGGAGCACAATGTGACATACTACTGCAGGAACCATAGCATCCACACCAATGTAATTAACACAACCCCACAGGCACACTAGAGAAAATGGGGAGCCAACCAACACATTTGCCAGAAGGATGCAGGAGGTGCATGGACTCCTGTACATTCACCAGAATTGACACAGGTGATTGCAAAGGACCCAGCTCCACTGAAGTATCCCTATGGAAAACAGACTAACACTCTTGTCCTGGTCCCCAGGCCACTCCAGGAGCTCCATGATCTGTGGGGATGGGGGGTGCTGCTGCCACTGTTGTTCCTGGTGCTGTTGGGGTATACCACTTGATCCATGTGGCTGGGCAGGCAAAACTGCCACTGAGGCTTCCATGGTACCAGGGGATGGCACAACACCCTCCTCCATAGGCACCTCCACCTGAGCAGGCTGCAGTTGTCTCTGTGTGATATTATGCCCCATCTACTCTGGATGTAGGCAACAATGGGCAACAATGGGACTATGTAACATATCACCACAGGGACATATGGCATGTGTGGTGATCTTGTGGTGACATATTACATAGTCACACATATAGGCACATAGTCCCATTGTACAGGCACCATAACAGGGAGCTGGTGATAGGCCAGTCTCCTAGGCTTATGCATACTGATTGTCCTGGTATTGGGTTGGTGCAGGCTGTCCCCCTCTGCACATTGATGGCAGCCTCAGATCACCCAGTGCATGCATTCACAAACCCAGCCATTTGCCACATTCAACACAGATTTATTGCCCAGTCATAGTGTGTGGTCTGGGTGCTATATTCCCTTGTAGTTAATGGAGATAGCCCTGTGGGCCAGGGCTACTGCTGAGCTAATCCATCTTCTGCCACCACCAGCCTGCCAGGGAGAGAGGAGCCCATAGTAGCAGTGAACCATGCTTGTTAACCAGGTGGGCCATGCAGCTTGGGGACACATACATATTTTATGCACATGCTTCATGGCACAGCTGCACATGATCCTGATGTAGCTACACCTTGCAATGTCATCCCAACAGTTCCATGCCATCCCACTTGTGCAAGTGCATGCTTAGGGTGATCTGGTCCTGGTCACAGGGGTAGGGGTTTAGGCATCTGCAGGGGGTGAGCTGCACATGTCGCAAGTATCTGTGTATCATTTTTTCACTCTGTTCTTTCATGCCATGTGGTGCCATATGGAGAGATTTGTAATGTTCTTGGTGGATGCAGCAGATATTATGATGTGCAAAAGTGAGTACTGTGAAATAGTTAACATTTCAAATATTGCTGGTATTGTTCACTGTAGCTGCATACCCATTGTTGTGCCATCCAGCACCAAGACAGTGTTCTGGAAGCAGAAAGGGCTTCCTTAGCCTGAAGATGCAGTTTATCATCAATGCCAATATTCTTATCACTAGTGTCAATGCATTATATCCTGGCAGCACCCACAATGATGAAGTCTTCCAAGTCTCATGGGTTGCTGCATAGCTCACTTGGTGGCCTGAGGGGTTGTGCTGGCTGCTCATTCCATGTATGCTGTGTGCTACTCTCCGTAAGTGTGTCTTTGAGCTTTTCAGCTATGGTGTTCATTGGTGACATTGCAATACCATTCCTGTTCCAGGCTGCTGCCCGATCTGACTAATCAGTACAGGAAGGCAAGAATTCCAACAGTGGTAGCATTCAGTACAGCTCACAGGGCTCACTGACTGACTGACTGAGCATGTGCTTGGACAGGTGAAGCTCAGGTTCCAGATCCTGAATTGCATGGGTGGCCAGCCAATTGTGGCACTTCAGATGGTTGCCTGGATAGTCATCATATATGCTATGATAGTCATTACATAGGCTATGTCAACATTGGTATATGTCAATATTAGTATCCAACATTA
Organism: Iguana delicatissima; assembly: GCA_948472985.1. NCBI lineage: Eukaryota > Metazoa > Chordata > Lepidosauria > Squamata > Iguanidae > Iguana > Iguana delicatissima. The sequence continues at coordinate 5,858 of CAOKZL010004366.1, forward strand.
GCATCCTGATCTGCAGTGTTTCCTGCCTGACAACTGTGTGGCTAGTGGCTGCCAACTCTGTGGCCACGGCAGTTTGCAATAACATGGTGAAGGTGTATTTTGCCATGTGAGTTTCCATTTACCGTTGCTTTTCTTCTTGTGGCCTGCCCATTCTCCCTCATGTCTATGCTGCCTGCTTCTTTTGTTTGCACATGTCCTGTGTACCTTTTCCATGTTTCTTGGGTTGTGATAGCTTTACAGTGTTGTTCACATGCTGGCCTTGCCAATTGTTGTTCTCTGCTGTGGTGGTCGTTGTGTTCCTTCTGACTGGTTGGCTGGTTGGTACCATGTGTGTGGTTCATTCCATTGTTCTGTTGGATGTCATGGTGTTGCAAGCATCTGTTTTGCACAATGCTCCTTGCACAATACACACTGCATGTTGTATTCTATGCTTCTTTGTGTGCACAGTGCTGTCAACTGGTTATACCCATTGTGCTATGCTGTACTTTGTACAGTTCCACTTCCGCCAATCTCTACTGAATGTGTCCATTGCACAATATCATAGTTTGTACACCACTTCTACAGCTGTCAGCTGCATATGTTGGTTGCACAATGGCAAGATTTTTATACTGCTTGTGCAGCACTGCTTCCACATGCACAGGTCATTTCTTGAATTCAGGACATGTTGGGCTGGAAGCACGTTCAGATGATCTGGTATAGGTCATCTTCTATGCTTAACAGGGAAGAATGTCTGGCTAAATTATTCCTTCCTCTTTCCCTCCTTTGCTCATTCAGACAGTTTTTCTGCACTCTGACCTCTATAAACAGAAGACAGAATTTCACAATCAGTGAAATTAAAATTTTGTGCATTCAGATTTTGTGAGTCTTTGCTTCATGCTGTAAGAAACACAATATACCTTTTAACATTGCCTTGACAAGGAGTTTGCCTATTTCTCTCCCCCTCATCCTTCAAATGATTGGTTCCTTATTTCTTTTCATTCCTCCAACTTAAATAACTTGCTTGGTTTTCAGACAGGTGCATATGTTGGCATGGATTGATGAAATTTGCTACAGTCGAGTAAGCATCCCTAAGTTACCAGTTTACCCTTTCACAGTAGGGAGCCAGCTGCCAACTGCCCCTCTTCTGTGATGGCTTGTCCTTCTTTTCACCTTGTCAATGAGCCAAGCTTTTACACAGTTGGAGCACAGGTAAGCATCTGCTTCTCTAAATCCTGCCAACATCTCTCCATTATCAGCTGCCTGGGGTGCTTCAAAGAAAGACACACATCTTCCTCCAGATGCACATGTGAGGAGCTTTATGTCAGCAGCAAAGTTGGGGGCTGCCAGCTAGGACAAACATCATATTGGTTTCCCAAGTTGTGCCCAAATTTTAACACATATTGGCATATCACTACTCTTTGGAAGACCTAAACGCAGTTCATTTGAATAGTGGAAAAATTTCCTTTGATGAGATGATTTACAACATGACATTAAAAAAGAACTGTCAAAAGCAGTGCTTGGTTGGTAGTGTTTGGCTGGATTTATCTTGGACAAATGCATAAAGTGACTTCTGATTTCACTTGTGCTTTAGGAAATATGTGAAACTGGTTATTCATATTTCTGCCCAGATTTGATCTTTGATCCTGCAAAGGTATGTTGTAGTTCAGATTTTGGAATATAACCATTTGGCACAGTTTGTAAAAACATGTTTTTATCTGCTGCTTCAGGCCAAAATTGACACAACTCCAGTGAGAGTACCCCAGCTGTTCTTTGCTTCATGCTGGCTCCATTACATTTGACAGCAGTTACTGTGATTGCATAAATTTTCTTGTGGTTTTTCTCATGCATAATATGGCAAACCAGGTCCAAAGACTACAAACACGACTGCAGATCCACACCCTAGTATATATTTTTCTCTCATCAACACTAAGGAACAGCATATGAACAAGTTAATGTTTTGGGTCCAAATGGCCAGGTAATTCTGAGAGTTGCAGGTAAAAAAAGTAAGTTTTCTGTAGTCTGAGTATAGCAGTATAGGAAATTTACTCATTTGGTGAAAGAAACTTAGAAAGTAGACTGATGCAAGAGATTGCAACTGAATTTCATCCTCATTAATCTTCAAAGACAATGTGTTTTGGAGGGGGCAGTGAACTCAGGAATCTGAAGTGAGGCAAATAAATAAATAAATAAATAAAATGTTGTGAAAAGATGAGAGAAATTTCTCAAGACATTCTAGCTACAACTGCTTGCAACACACTGGCTCCTCTTATATTACTCCCATACATAACGACTCTTACATTATGGACCCATGAATAGTGTTGTGCTTGGGAGGACATGGAAGGAAGACACAGTTTAACTCATCAGGACAGCATGCATGTTGCTTGCCGGACATCTTAAGGTCAGTTTCTGGCACCTCAATGGTCAGGTAACAGCTAATGGAAAAACTTTTTCTAAAACCCTGGGGAGCTGCTGACAGAATTAGATAGCATTTGATTAGAGAGAGAATAGTCTGGGATTAGACTGCTTCTTATATTCCTATGAGCTGGACTATAATCACATTCACATGTAGTTATGTACTCACTGAGTTGTGTTGGGCAACTCATTTTCCCTAAGCTTTAGTTTTTCTCTTCTTTTTGAGTTTATTTACTTATTTAGAGCCAGTTATTTAGATACATTTGATCTGCCATTGGTAATGTATTTAGCATGATCCCTCTTTCTCTGATAAACCTGTTCTATTTAGCTACATAGTGGATGTTTTCCCAAGAAAAAGCTTCCTTAAGCTCTTATATGTATTGGATAATGAGATTTTTTTTTCTTGTTAGACTCTCCCTGAGCCCTTATCTCAAATTGTGCTTATTTCCTGTAAGAATTCATTTGTAAGGATTGGAAGCCAGGTATGAGGACACAGCTGCAGCTGTTGATAGACGGATATATTACTCCCAACTAGACCTCTCTGTTTTTCCCTAGAGAAAAGAGTCGCATTTTGAAACAGCTGGTCTGTCTCTGTTACTCCTCTATTCTGTAGATCATTTGTTAGACTTTCCACCACTTCATTCTCCTGGAGCCGTGCAAAAGCAATAGGCATGGAGGGAGGTCATGCTTATATTATGTTTGCCTTCTTCAAAATCCTCTACTAGTGCTAATCACACTAAATGCAAATAGATGGAAAAGGCAGGGATGAGGTTTGTTCCTTTTTATTCTATCAATTCCAGTACATGAAAATAGAAGACCACAACCAGTTTATGGTAGTTCACTTGAGATACACTTCAAGATTGCTTCACCTTTGATCATACTCTCTCTTCTCTCTCTCTCTCTGCCCACCTCTTTCTTTTCTCTCTCAATTTTACTGTTGCAACATAAGCTATGTGTGCAACTGCTATCAAAATTTTGTTCAAAGCTAGATTCACCGTAGATTTCAGTCATTCCTTTCTTTGTGTGGAGGAATTTTGAGGGCCAGAAGTTAATATGTTTAGAGAAATTTGTCAGAGATATTCTACACAGTAGTTAAAAAATAGGAATGAATTTGGGGTGTTCCTCCTTAGGAGAAACAAAGGAAGCAAAAACTGAGAGCACCTGATAGAATGTGCAGATGAAACCAGACATGTCTCAAGGTGTTCAATCAATGGATGTTTTATTGGTAAAAAGGTCCAACACATTTTGGCCTTTATGCAGTCTCAAGGCATTCTTCAGAGGTTATATAAAATATGGCTCAGTGCGGGGCAGGACTGTTTCCTAAGAGCGTTTCCATCTACTCCCAGGAAGATAAATACTGAACAGAGGCTTACAATGAGAAGTAACTGAACTGACAACTGAACAGTGGTTTAACATGAGAAATAACTGAACTGACAAGTTTTTGGTGCACACCAACATTAAATAGTGTAATTGTTTAATTCTCATTCCTTCACATCAGACTTTTAGCAGTGGAAAAGATGAATGGTTATGAATTAATAGCCCTGACTGCACCTAACAAAACTGAGTGTAACACTAGAAACATACATCAAGTTCTATAGATGTAAAGTAAAATGTGTGTGTGTGTGTGTGAGAGAGAGAGAGAGAGAGAGAGGTGAGGGAGAGAGACTACCTATAGGTATTGTGGATTGTAAATGGTATGGAAGGCTAAATGTCAAACAGCCCAAATTTGATGCCACCCAAGACAAGAACATGTTTGTCCTATGATTTACTGTACTTTGACTCATAGATTTTATCTTCTTTGGACTGTCAGGAGAATATTTGTGGGAGAGCTATTTGTTACATGTACCTGCCAGTTTTGGCCCCGAGACAACTGAAAGGTGTTGGAGGTGGGCTATAGAATTGGATGTCTCCAGTTCTGGCAATGCCTTTTCATAGTAAGCTGTCTAGAACTCTACTTTCTAGATTGGGTAGGCCTGCTGGAAGAGATCCGACTGCAAAATATGCTACCTGGATTCAAAAATTACTAAAGACCTATCTCTTCTGGCAGGCCTACCCAGTCTATTTTTAATTGCACTTTTTTAAATGTATTTTTAAATTGTACTTTCAATTGTATTTCTACTTCTAATTGTACTTTTAATTATAATTTTAACTATGGTATATTTGTATGTTAAATGGTTTGTGTCTTAGTGTATTTTAACCATGATTTGTTTTTAATTGAATCTGTGCTATACCCTGCCTGGGGGGAGTGGGGTAGACGTGGGTAACAAATAAATTGGTGATGATGGTGATGATGATGTTTAGTTTCCTATTGTGATGACAGCTGAGGTTTACTGGGTTGGGTTTACTAGTTTGGGGGTTTACTTTGGGTTTACTGGTTTGGGTTTACTGGTTTGGGGAAAACTCTCCCAGGCATTGACTCTCTCCCTCTCCCTGCCTTTACAGGCTATAGGTTTTGAAGATGGACAATTAACCAGAGTAGCTCCAAAAACCAGGATAGGGGAAAAAAATCAGATTGAAGACAAGCTGATTTTGAAATGCAAGCAATTATTTCTTTATTAAAATACAGAAAAACATAGCAACAGAACCAATGGAACAATCTTTGTTCAATGAAAGCTATTTCTCAAAGAAATGAGGGGTAGAATGGTGCAGATGCTAAATACCCTACTTGTGTCCAAACTAAGGGAACTAAAGGTGTGCAGCTAATCTTAAGGGACTGAAGACTAAGCCAGAGACATGGATTCTTTCACACTTCAATGGGAAGAAGAGTCCAGTTGGTTGGGTGGCTGACAATTAGGGCAGTAGTTCCTTATCTTGGGGGGACTCCCTGTGATCCTTCCAGGTCCTTTCTAGTCTGTTTCCACGAAGTCGTTTCTCTGGCTTTCTTCTAGGCTCCTTCTTTCAGCCTTTTTATATGGGGTGCTGCAGGTCTGTAAGTCTGAGTCTGCAAGGAGACTCTTTTCTTCCCTCAGGGGAATCAGCTGCCATCTAAGGCTGTGTGCCTGTATTTAACTCTTTCCTAAGTTGGGGACTGTCAGATGGATTCAAGGGGACACCTTCTGGGAGGGGGTAACATGTCTGAGGAGATGCAAAGGATAGATTTCACACACATAGGACAAAGCCAGTCCAACAGAGTCATTTGCTGTCTTTCAAATCCAGAGGGAATTTCCCACCTTCTCTGGACAATGTATATTACCTGACAGTGGGAGTTATACCAGTCTGAAACAGTTTTGCAGTACTTCCATTCAATTGAAATAAGCACAATATGCAGTTCTAGCACTAAGGTTCCATTTGAACTGCCATAGCAAGAACCAGTGACGTCTTAGGACTTACAGTTTAGAGAGGGACATTTAGAGAACTTCTATAGAGTTTTCTTCTTGTCTAGCTGTCTGCTTTCCATTTTGTTGATCTTCCATGACAACTTTCATATCTTTCTCTGTATCTTCTTTTGTGTTTTCCCCTCTTATTCCCCATTTTGTTTCTTTAAATTCTTGCTTTAGTTCTTTAAATTCTTGATTCATAAAGTCAGTCATACATCTAAAGTCTGAATGAATTTGTTCCATTAGTCCTTGTAAAGGATCTCTAAGTTCCATTTTTCACACAATCCATCAGTTATGGGATCTCTGGGATCTGGCTAAAGAGAGGCAAAACAAACAGCAAAATCTATTAACAATCAGGTTTTTTTGTTTCCTTTACTTTCATCTTTTTTGCAAGTAAAATACATTTCAATCTGTTCAACAAGTAAATGCACTTAGATTTTTTTTAAAAAAAATCTTAGTTCTCCTCTCTTCTTAAAACATCAACTCCAATTTATAAATTTTATTTTCCCAGTCCTATGAGACAGAAAGACTTACTCAGTTCTTGATTTCAGGAAGGGCACAACTTCAAGAGGTGCCTCTGATCCAACTTAATCAAAATATTTCTTCATTTTTATGACTTCCAAAGTTAATTGAAGTTTCTTCTAAGAAAGCAGGTTTCCAACAAAAGGCCATTAGCTATTGTGATCTAAACAGCTGTATTTCAGAGCAAGGGCAAGACGTTACTCCCTTGGTCTTTCCCATTCACAGTACATTTACTGAAAAATAAATGCATAAGAATGGGCATTCTGGACCCAAATGTGTAATCCTTCACTTCCCTTTTGTTCAGGTGGGGAAATAAACTCTGACCAGAGATCTTTCTGGCCAGTACTTCACTGTGAATGCTCTCCTCATTGCAGAGCTGCAGCAGAAGCATCTGTCAACCAAACGCCTTGGAAGTCAAGTCTCCAGCACTGGATTTTTTTAAATTAAGTTGGTAACATATGCAAATCATGTGCAACTACAGGACAGTTAGTTGAATATTATGATTTGGCACTGTCTTATAATATATTAAAGAACTTAACCTTTTAATTTATTTTACTGAATGGTAAGGTAAAAAGATGAACTATAACATCATAGCCTCCTGCTACAGAGGCGTTCAGCTCAGATATTCGTACATTGTTCACACACTGGTTTTAATGAAAGGAAGGGGCATCATGTGAGGGTAAGTTCATAGACATCTTTGCATCTGATCCATTGAGAGATGAATGTTTGGTTATGATTCTATGCAGGATGCAGGCCACTGCATTGCAAGAACAAATTCATACCAAAAGGACAAGTAGACAAAGAGGCAGTGTTCTGACATGCTTGGCAAACAAAACTGTCACAGTAGGTAATATCAGAATCACTGAATAAGTGAAATGAAGCATAAGCTAGTGATTTTGGCTTATGTTCAATTTTCTAAATTACTTCAGAGAACTGCAATGTAATCTATGCTGCCAATTTTAAAAGGTATCTAAAGCAATGTACTTACTATCCAGCCTCCTCACAATCAGTGCAACTTCATTATAATCTATAATTGTCCAGTATAGCGTGGGAAAAATACAAAGGCCATTTCTGCACAGGGTCATTACCATGGATTACTGCGTTGTAGCATCATATAATTCTGTTTTTGGGAGCAAAGTAGCATCACATTATTTTCCATGGTTCTGCATGGAATCAGCTGTTAGTGCACCGCCATGCATTGAGAAGTGCAGAATTTGAAAACCAGAAAAAATCTGATTTACATTCTGACATCGAATCAACATTGGTTTATCACAGTGATGCAGAAACGTAAAACCATATCAGTGCACATACACCCCTTTTGCTCTGCTTACGTTTTCCTGTAAGGCCAAAAGTTAAGCCAATCAGGGCCACTGGGGTTGGGTGAGGGGGAGCCAGGGGAGCAACTAGTGACGAGGTAGTGCGAATGCACAAATTCACGTTCCTCCACATGACATTGCTTGAAATCGAGGTGTGTGCAGAATGTAACAAAGGTAAATTGTGTTATTTAAACCCGCCATGAGATGCCACGAACCACTTATTGCGTCTCATGTGGAAATGGCCAAAGAGAAACTATGAAATAAACTCTGCCATTGTTATTTAGCCTGAAATAATAAAGATTTCCTTAGAAATTAATAGAAATTAATATTAATAGAAATTAAAATTAAAATTAATATAAGCAAGACTCTGCTGCTCCAGAGATTAGAACACAAATTAATGGTTTCAAATTACATGAAAAGTGATTCTACCAAAATGTTAGGAAGAAATTCTTGAGGGATGCTGAGTTCTAGATGCCCCTTCAGTCACTACTGAGACAGATGAACACCAGAGTAAGGATCTTCCTAGTGATGCCACCATGAAGAAATCATTATCTAGTCAGATTTATTAGATCTTTTTTCTCCCAGCCTTCAGATGGTTGGTTAGCATCCATCCCCATTATGTTGCTAAGAAAAACTTTTGCTAGGCTAGGGGAGATTCCTGGTTGATTTATTTAAGTGAAACTTAAGCAGTTTGTTTGGAGTGTTATCTTGCAATGTCCAATGTTGTGATTTCAAACTGGAATTTGATTTATTATTGTATATTGCATTTTGTTTGATTTCAGTTTAACTCACATGAAAGAGTGTGGTATGCCTGGGGCTGTTATTCCCATTTTATCAGTGCCCTGATCTATAGAAATTGAACTTAGGCTGGTGAAAGAGGGTGGAAAATGTGATGAAGCAGGATGAACACAACTTTGCCATGAAGTTCCCATTAGGCCCCCATAGTTCGCTCTTGTTCTCTGTGTGTAATTCTGACACTTTTACAGAACTAGAACAATGTGGCAAAATCTGCAACTAGCATTGTGCTCATTTATTTTGTAAGAAATTAGTTATCATCACATTCCGTTACTGTGGCCAGTGGAGGGGGGGGATACATTGTGTTTGTCTTTCTGTTTGTTGGCTTCTAAGGGATCAAAATTAAATGCTTTTCATAGAAAATGAGAGAAACCCCAGCTACAGCAATATCTATGAATGGATGGTATTACGTCTCCTCACCAAATAAAAGGCAGCAGCACAGATAGAAATTTGTTTTCTTTTTAACCTAAATCTTATTTCATATGAGAAATGCCATTATTCCTTTTTTAAAAAAAATTAAAGTCTGAGATTTCCAGTGCCAGTTCCATCAATTATCCTTGCACAGAAGTTTGGAAGAGGTAGTAGTGGCTGTGCAAGGCAGTTCAGTTAATATTACTTAAATGGCTACCAATTTGGTCTGGATTTTGGCAGAAACAAGAGGAAAATGATGAAAACTAAAAATAAAATTTGAATACTAAGCAAATAATTACCAAGCATGCAAATTACACTTTCTGGATTTGAGAAAATAAATTACAACAACACTGCTAGAACTTCATTTAGATTCAGATGTTATAAAAATCTGAGAAAACATGCCTGCAGTTTGTGGGCAACAGTTGTGATACTGATATTCAGAAAGAGGGTTGCAATGTTTCTGTGGAAAAGCCATCCTTCCCTAAAGAACCAAGACTGTAACAGTGTGTGTGTGTGTGTGTGTGTGTGTGTGTGTACATAATGAACAACGAACAGATGCACATGTGTGACAAACACACACACTTTCTATTTTTATAACATTTAATCTGTCTTTTCTGGAAATTTCTTCAGATGTTTTGCTCAAAAGGGTTCTTACAAATTCACCTCAGATTTCACGTGGGCAGATCAGACTCAGATTTCTCAAATTAAATTCCAAGATGAAGGAATTCATGAAAGCAGATCAAACACTGTGCTTGGAAAGAGTTAATATATTGCTGGTTCCATGGCAGCCATCTCTACATCGACTTTGTCACAAATTGGGAACTTGATTCTGCTCCTGTGTTGTATTTAGCTTGTTTACAACAGATTAGAGAAATATGTCTATCCTAATCTTCCTTATCTTTCTTTTCTTGTCTGTTTTGTTCATAACATTTAAGATATTCACTAGGCCACAGTGACATTGTACTAGCAATAGCTATCTGATCTAGCACACGCTTCATGTTTAGCAAACTTCAGAAGAGATATGTGTCTCCTTTCTGACTGAACTACATAAACAAGAGCATATATCTTATTCTTGTTAGAGTTTCCATATGCCTGTACCCAAGCAATGTTTTCTTTTCAAGCAAAAGCCAATATACACACATACTAAATAAAGCTAATAAAAGTTTTACATAAAGTTCAAATTTACAACTATCATTTGGAATTATTTGGGGCAATTTAAGCTACCTGGCAAAATATTTTTTTTAGATAAATTATTGGCTAATATTAATATCTTGTCTTTTTTTCTTTCACCTTATATTTGGTAATTTTGAAGGAGATAGTCATGAGGTAGAAGCCAGTTGAATTTTACTTGACAGAAATGACCTTTGGTGCATTAAACTAGTGGCAGTTTAATGAGGTAGAACGCTTCATTATACCTTTTTCTGTCTTGAGATGTGTCAGGATAAAGCTTCCACACCTCTGCCTCACCTGAAGATTTCTCCATCTTCATGGTTTGCCACTTCTCTTTGAAATCATACACTGGAAAAGGAATGCCATCTTCAGGGCTGAAGTGACACTTTACCACACATTAAAATAAAAAGTTTAGTACATTGGTATGTAGACATTTTGTTATTTCAGACCGCCATCATAAAGAATATTTCCTGCTTAATACAAATAAATATCTAACCATCCTGCCACATAAGAGACAGAATATTGTTATAAGGCTGAAGGAGCTCAAATCACCTGGGCAGTTGGCATAGCTGCACATTGTTTTGGGTATTCAGATTTGGAGAAAGCATGGGGTTAAATTATTCAAAGCAACACAGTACACTATGAGAATTGTATTAATAAACTGTGAATGCAATATAGCTGAAATCAAACACTGGGAAGTGAAAATATGGACATTTTTGAATTATGCTTCCTCTTCACAAGTCTGACCCATGTCACCTTAACACGTCATGGGCAGTTCCTTTCCAGCTGCTGTTCTGAGTTCATTTGCAACACAATAGATGTCCTCAAGTATCTGTTGTTTTGGTAAAGATATATTGGAAAAAATAATACCTGCTTGACAATAATAATGGTCTGATAGTTCAGAATATACATCAATATTTGTTTGGATATGGCAGAACATGCCTCAAATGGTACTTTGGAGTTTTTCTGTATGCATTTAGCTATGGATTGACTAGATACATGAAGATTCACTCTCATCTACCAAAGACTGAAGATTTAACAACTTTTGAGCAAAGGATCTCTAACACAATACAGAAAAGACAAAAAATGGTGACAAGAATCATAAGATCAGACAAAGGTACTAGAAAATAAGGACTACTGTTACCCTTCTAACTGGGGGTCCCGGGAGGGGTGCCCAAATAACCAAACAGCAACAAGCAAAGATGGGGAAATTAACTGGAGCACTTCACTTTAGCTAACGAGAGACAGGGTAACTTAGCGGGGATCTTGTAACCCTATGTATACAGGGTCAGGTCAGTTAAGCAGTCAGACAGTTTTAAAATAGCAAGAATTGATGTTTTATTAACAACAGACAAACACTTAAGACAACACAACCACACAGCTAACTAGGAAATGAGAAATAAGAGTTTTTCGGGGGAAATGGGTGATACGACACCTTTCTCGTAGTCCTGAAGAAGAGAAGAAGAAGAGAAGAAGATCAGCATGGATTGCTGAGGGGAGCTTGCCGGGCAAAGCAGCAGCAAGGCGGGCTGGAACTTGGGAGCGATCTGAGGAAGCTCTCGGAACTGAGGGTTCTTATAGGGAAAGTATGACTGTGGGCTAGTCTGTAGTTGGGAGAGAACAATGAGGTTTGGGCGTGAGACAATGTCTCCGAAAGGTCAGAATTTAACATGATTGAGTTAAGTCCAAATTGACAAAGGAATGGCCAGTATGCAGATGCAGCTCACCTGGGTGAGTAAGCTTCCAGCTCGCCAGGGTGCCTGCTCGGGGCAGGGGGCTCTTTGTATTAGCGTGCATCTGTAATTAGGTGTTTGTCTAGAGTGGTCTTCTAAAGCAAGATCTGGCTGAGTCTGGCTTGACTAGGTGGAAAAAGGAATGTTTCAGCAATTAATAGCCATGCTTAGCTCCATGCTTGTTCGGGGGCCTCACAAACACTTGGCTGAGGGTGACAAAATGTGGCTGAATTGTGATATCAGAAATGATATCTAGTATCTACCGAAGTTCATGGTGATAACACTACCACTGAGAATTAAGGAAAATTTGTGGGCAACTCTGCAGTCCATCAGTTGCAGATTTGCATATGTTTGCACTTAAGGCTGATAGATTTCCCATTCAAGAAGCCTCCTTAATCTTATAAAAAAATCCATTCATTATCTATTGATATTGCTATCAGTGTTCCACCTGAGCAGAAAGAATCTGCAAATTTACTTTGATTTGACCCATTTGTGTGTCTTTAAGTAGTCTTCAAGTCACTGTTTTTCTTTTCTTTTTCTTCTGATTTCAAAATTCTATCACTAAGATCATTCCTGTCCTCAAGGTTCCATATGTACATTTTCTTTCTTAGGCCATTTCCCTTCTTAGGCCATTTCACTAGAAGCCATCAGTGCATATACCGTCACAATAATGGTGTTGCCATTTATGTGATGCTCTCAGGTTAGGAAAGCTATTTTCTGGACACTTCGGCCTTCAGCGAATGGGTAGTGATATTGCCATGGGTGTTCCTTCTACACCACAGCATCTTGGCCACTGTCTGTCCCCTCCTTCACCCTGCCCCACTGCCCCAATTGTTTTTGTTGTTGTTGTTGTTGTTGTTGTTTGTTTTTCCTTGGAAACCATACTAAACATGGCAGTACACTATTGCATTTTCATGCTATAATGTAGGGATAGGCCAACCGAATCCTCAAATCTTTGCCAAGGATTCAAGATTTGCGAATCCAAATCCCTGTGACAAAATAGGAAAACAAATCTTTTGAATCCACCACCCAAATAGTTTGTTGGAGACCAGGGAGACGAGGATGCCTGAAAACTTGGGAGACTAGATACACAAGGGGAGATGGCAAGTAGGTGAATTTTTCCCTTGGAGTAATAATGGCCTTTGCTAACAATTTCAGAAATTACTTCTGGGGTTGTATTCTAAGATATTTAACTTGAACATTTAATACTGAAGTTCAGCACTTGACTGGAAGGTGCAGGCTTCAAATTTCAAGGACAGCTGAAAGATTCCTTTGCAGAGCTCCCTTGCAAACCTCTTTCAGACACAATTCTGGGCTTTGGAGTTTTACAAGAGGTCACAGACTTCTCTGCCAAATTGTGCTGGTGCATCATCAAACTACAAACCCCAGGATGCCAGAAGGAGCTACGCAAAGAAAAGCCATTTTTGACCTGGATTATCTCTGTACTGTAGTGGTCCTGTTTACATGGCAGGAAAATGTAGAATTAATCCACATTTTCCTGCCTGTTCAGAAATGGCCTTCATGTCGTTTTCAATCTGATCCTGTGGCAAAGCTATAGGCTTTTTCGCACTTTGCGAAGAAATCACCCCGTTCTGGTACTCACCAGACTGGAGTGTTCCCTCGGAGGATCCAGGCTGATCCGGAGCGGTGCGTGCCCGTGCTACACACTTCTCCGGGGACAAAAATGGTGGCTTCCAGTTGGTGGAGGCTCTCCACCAACCAGTGAAGCTCGCCAGCCTAAAGCCCGCCCCGTAAGATCTGCAGGCTCGCACTGGTGCGAGCCTGCAAATCTACACCGGAGCACAGCCGTGGAGTGGGGCATGCCTCTTTGTTGAAAGACCTGTTTTAAGCGGTCTTTCACTAGCACGGTGAGCAACCACTTCTGCTCGTTCCAGAGCGGGCTGAAGTCCAGAGTTACAGAAAGTAGTCCGGACCCAGTCCGCCCCCAAGTGCAAACGTCCTCGCTGGAGGACGCTCTGCCCCGTTGCAAAAACAAAGTGTGGAAAAGGCCTATGACAATTATCCTGGCCAGATTTCTTCAAAGGGAGGTTTGCCTTTGCCCAGGTTTTTGCTAAGGCTGAGAGAGTGTGTCTTGCCCAAGACTGTCCTTCTTTCCCTTGCTTTTTAAACCCTTAAAGAAAAAAAAGGATTCGAAAGATTCAAGATTCGTGAGATTCATGGATTCCCAGCACCTTCCAGGGATTCGAATCAGGATTCAGATTTGGAAAATTCTAGATTCGTCCCATCCCTACTATAATGCCTAAAAATACCTTTAAAAATAGTGTTAAACTCAAAGGAGAACTTTCAAATAAACACAGAAAGGTGACAGATTTTGAAGTTAGCATGCCATGGGAGTCACTGGGGAGGACAAGCTAGGTGTGGCTCAGCCCACCCACTGCTTGATTCACCATGGCTGGAAGCACTGTCAAGCACTATAACAGTACTGCACTCAGCCAGCTGACAGGATTGAACTACTAATGGAGGAATATAGAGGATTTTTTTGGAAATAGAAAGGCATGCTTTGGCAATGCTTGGGGATGGGATAACAACTGGATGGTGATTACGTTGTGTGGAAGGATGGCTCCTGGACCATTGGAGTTAGAGCAACATAATACGGAAATTGCCTTAAACTAATCAGTAAAGCAGTAATAGAGACTGGAGCAGGCAGGCTGCTACATCCGGCTTTCAGTTGAATAAATAGTCAGGTCGTAATGGCAGAACTAACTTGCAGGTCATGAATCTTGACAAGAGAAGGCTAGGTGTTTTTCTGTAGAGAACACCCAGCCTCTGGATATGAATATTGGCCAATGCATTCTATTGTACTCATGCCTGAAGAACTATGTAAGAAGAGGAAGGAGGGGAAAAATGAGAGATGGAAACATTTTTTGGTTTTATTTTCTTCTACATTTTTTCCCATCCCAAATATGAAGCAATTTGTAAATTTCAGTAAATTATCCAAAAATGAAGGTCTCATTCATTCCTGTATTGAGCACCTATGGAACTGTCTGGTAGATTCAGTGTGTCTATGAAAAAATGTCTAAACCATAAGTTTTCCTATATTTTGGCTGCAACTTAATGTTGTTTGTGAGCCCAGGGGTTCTCTTTTGTTTTGATATCTGAAGCTCTTACATTATTATTCACTACTCTGGAAACTGCTTTCATCTTGCTGCTAGCCTAATAAGAACTCCTACACTGTGTTTTTCCCATTGCTGTGTTTTGATGAGCATTTTTTTCCCCCTCAGAGTCTTTTTTTCTAAACCTTAAAACTAGTTATGTTGTGGCAATTTAATTTTTCCAAAGGAAAATAGACATGAAACAGACTTTTAAAATATGTCTTCCTTACATTACACACATAATCAAAACAGAAATTTTCTTCATTTAAAAAATCATTTTCTTTTTCAAAGGTAATGTTTCGGTGTTGTTGTTGTTTTTCTGATGGGTATACCTGACTCCTTTCTCCTCATTATTTGACGTTTGCCAGGTCATTATTTCTCAGTTTCCAGTCCTCACCTGAATACTGAGAGACATACTTTTTTCATCTGAACTGTAAGAATAGACAGACAGACTGTAAATTTAAGCTATCCTAATATTCTACAACATGATGAAGAAAAATATTAGAGTTTATGCTTAAAACATAAACATTTCTTGGCCTATAAATATGTCTTTTTTGAACTGCGTGTGTCTTATCTCATATTTATATTGGTATCTCATTGATGTGAAAGCCCTCCTCCATGAAATTCATAAAGGAGTAGTTGTTAACCTGGGGTCCATGGACCCCTGGGGACCTGCAGAGCCCTCACAAGGAGTCTGAGAAGGTCTGCAGCATGCCCAAGCTATGAGTCTGGAGACTAGGGTTTCAATCACTACTCAGCCATGGAAACTCACTGCGTGGCCTCAAGCATGTCACATTCTCTCAGTCTCAGAGGAAGATAAAGGCAACAAATCTTGCCAACAAAACCCTCATGATTGGTCCACTTTAGGCTCACCATATGCCAATTTTCAAAGGAGAGAGACATGATGGCTAGAAAGAACCTCCCCTTGTCAGTTGCACTTTGTTGTGTGCTCCAAGACACTTCTGACTTATGGAAGCCCTAAGGTGAACCCTAAAATAAAGAGAGGGTTTTTTTTTGGGGGGGGTGGCAAGATTTCTTCAGAGCAGATTTGCCTTTGTCTTCCTCCGAGTCTGAGAGAATGTGACTTTGCTCAAGGTCACCCAGATATCTAAGCAGTGTTACCATGGCATTCTGGTCTGGTCTTTGGTGAACTAAGATATCATTTTGATATCATAATTCGGCCCTTTTTCCTGCCACCAGCTAAGTGTTTGTGAGGCTCCGCTGGACAAGCGCGAAGCTAGGCATGGGCAATGGTTGTAAAGTACCAGATATAGCCAGTTCCGCTTCAGGGGGTAGCCACCTGAAAACAAACACCTTGATTGCAAGACAAAGAGGACTCTTTGCCTGTGAAAACACTCTGGCAAGCCAGGTACTTAACGGCTGAGCTAGCCGCATCTACATCTCATCCATATCGGTTCATAACTCAATCATGCAAATTCCGACCTTTCGGAGCCTTTGTCCCCAGACCAAAACTCATTGTTCTCTTGCAAAGACCAGACTAGCCTGTGGGCGTTCTGTCCCTATAAAAGTTGCCCCGTTTTTGAGAGCTCTTTGGAACTCTTGCTGGACCTTGCTAAAATCACTTAAACTCTTGCTGAATCACTGGAACTCTCGTCGGACCTAGCTGAATCACTAGCTGAAATCACTAAGCTGAAATCACCTGAAGCTCCTTTGGATCTTCCTTGCCTCGCTGCTGCTTGGTTCCACAGATTCCCCTCGGTCTCCACACCGGGTTTCCTTTCTTCTCCCCAGTTGGTGTCTTCAGGACTTCGGACAGGTGGCGTATTGCTTATTTCTCCACAAAACTCTCTTTCTTTCCTCACTAGTTAGGTGTGCTTGAGTTTTATTATTTTTCTTGCTTAATAAAACTGTTAATATTTTAAACTGCTTGACTCCTCACTGACCTGAACCGGTATATATAGGATAAAAGATCTCGCTGCATTGCCCTGCCCCTCATTAGCCAAGACAGTGCTCCAGCTAATTTTCCCCATTTTGCTTGTTTGGTTTGGTTATTTGGGCGTCCCTCCCGGGACCCCCAGTTTACAGGGTAACAGCAGGAATTTGAATCCAAGGCCATTTCCGCCCTACACTGCTATAGAATAATATCTAATATCTAATCAATAATAAAGGAGCTTCCGTGTTTCTACAACAGTTAATGAACTGAGGGCCTTTCTGCACTACACTGTTATAGTGCTTTTATTCTACTTTTAACATCCTGTGGAATTCTGGGATTTGTAGTTTACTGAGACCAAAGAGCTCTCTGGCTGAGAATTCTAAATGCCCCTTCCTAAACTGCAAACCCCAGGATTCCATAGGATGTTGAAAGTGGAATGATAGCATTATAACATTGTAATGTGGAAATGGCCCTAGTCCCCAGAAGCCCTTAATAAATAAATAAATATTTGAATACTTATTTTTTTTTAAAAAAAATCAAATATTACATCTTGAGGTAACTCTTGTGACTTCCTGGCAAGAAATTATATTAAGAACCACTGACATAAAGAATAAAAATCATTGACTAAGGAATTCAGGTTCTTAACTCCTGAGGATAACAACTCAGTAGACACCTTAGAGTTAGCTGAATGTATTTAAGAAATGTATCTAGTGAAGATTATCATTTTGCTTAAAAAAAGGTTTCAGAAGCTGGTGGACAACTGGAACATCTTCACATTTCTTCACTTAATATGAAATTTACTTTTGCAGAGTATTGTCCTGAACACTAGGGCCACAGATTTCTATAAAACATGAATTGCTAAAGGTTCCCCAACGTACACCTTGAAGCTCCTTTAGACTCATGTTCATATAGATTGTCTGTTTTTCACTAAACTCTGTGCTTTTGTGCACATTTTAAAAGATACACGTTACTTGTCCATATTTTTAAATGTACACATTTTTCTTCTACTTACTGAAGTACACTTTTATGCAGTTTTAAAATACACATATTTTTGGTGTGCACAAATTGCAAATGCATGCATTGTTTAAAGTGGTGTTTTTGTTGTATAAACACATTGCAAACTAGGAAATACTTGGACATTGAACTACTAATTTTCTATGTCTGTGTTTGGTTCTGCTAAGTGTAAATTTGTGTGAAACTTGTCACTTGAACACATGATAAATTTAGTATTATTATTGATGATCTGGGATAAACCGTGCACATGCAAATATATGTTCTGCTGATAATACCCATTTGACATATAACAATGTTTCAAGGTCTCAATTTTTGAAGTATATAAAATTATACCCCATTGAGTCATGCCTAGTCCAACACCCCAAATACCTGATTCTGAGAGGGGATGAACTTACTGGGGACTACTGGCTCAGTCATACCACACAAAGTAAAGCGTTATAGACCTTGTTAACTGCTATGGCAATATTTTATAAAATCCTAGTGTTACCCTGATTTATGGGGTCCTGTGAGGGACACCTCAATGTGCTCCAAATAATGGGGAATGGGAATTAGCAAGAGCACAAGCTGTAGCAATTCAAGAGGCAGGGCAACCTAGCGAGATCTTGGACCCAATTTTTACGGGGTCAGGCCGAGTCAAAAACCAAGCAGAAGTAAATTATAATTGTTTTTCTTTATTTTGAAATACAGTCAATACGTATGTATGCAATCACTCACACAGACCTAATGAAAGAAAGGTAGGAGTTTAATAGCGGAGCTTATGAGGGATTTTTCAGGGGAAATATTACACCTGATCCTGTAGCCCGGGTAGTCAGAAGAAAAGTCTGTTGAAGTGGAGATTCTCAGCACATGAAAGCTGAGGGGAAGGCTCAGCAAATGGAGCGGCAGCAAGGCGGGATGGAAGCCAGGAGTGATCTGAAGAAGTGCTGAAAATCAGGGGTTCTTATAGGGGGAAATGTGCCTGTAAGCTAGTCTGTTCCTGGGGAAAACAATGGGTTTCGGGCTGGAGACAAAGCCTCTGAAAGGTCAGTATTTAGCATGATTGAATTATGACAGAGTTGTCAATAGCGCAGACAGTATGCAAATGAGGAGTGCTTGACAGTTGGATATTCAGCTCGTCAAGCTGCCTGCTTGGGGCAGGGAGCCTTTTGTACGCTGCGTGCATACATAATGTGACTTTAAATTGTGCTTGCGTGGAGGTCTCCTGAAGCAGCATTCCAGCAATTACTGGCCTGCCTACATTTAGTTTGTATTGTTCAGCTATTTTCGGCCATGCCCTTGTGCGTGCTTGTCTGGGGGCCTCGCAGGCATGTGGAGAGGAATGGTTTTGGATGGTCAATTTCTTGATATCAAATGATATCTAATATACCACAGGCCTGGACTAGAAACTACAGTAACACTAGCATTTGGAGTTTGAGAAGACACTAGAGCTCTCTGTTTGAGAATGATCAATGCCCCTCCCTCAATTGTAAATCCCAGAATTCAGTAGAATGGAATAATGACAGTTAAGTCCTTTCCACACAACAGGGCTGTGCTGCTATGGGGACAGGATGGCAATGGTCAGCTGGCTGTGATTCCATATGACATCATTGCCAGCCCTCTGCCACCCCATCCCCATGCATAGCACTTGCAGCGTATTCACTAAATGGATAAAATCCATTTAGCACCTGTGATTGTGCAATGCTCCTGTACCTATCTGTCCTGCAGAAAGGCAGGAAGTGCGATGGTGATGCTTCCTTCCTCAGGGTATCATGGGAAATGTCCAGCTGCACTGCAAAAGGAAGAGGTGGCACTCCCTTCTGCAGGGAGCCAGTCCTGTGCAGAGGCAAGCATTCCTGTCACACTCCCTTCCCTGCCGGGACTGCGATAGGATGATTTGCAAGAGCCCCCATCCTGCAGGAATGGCCTTAGAGTGGAATTGTAGTACTATAATTCTGTAGTGTGAATGGGCCTCGTGAGATAAGCCTTGGGCCCTTTCTGTAATGCACCTTCTTGCAGAGCTGGGGTGCAGGGATCATGTGAGCAGCCTCTAGCAAGAGGCTCTCACATCTCAATTCCTTCAGTGCTGCAGCTGCCACCTGCTCATGCAAGAGCCCCGCCTCTTCCTTCTGCAGTGAAACCTGGGCATTTCCCAGGCTGTGCTGGGGCAGAAAGCGCGAGCGCCACAGCTCTGGAGCTCCACATGCATGGCAAGTGCACATGGGGCCCCAGAGACATCCATGATTGCTCACCATTTTCGGCTCACAGCCAAAAATGAAAAAGTGCTCAGTTGGCACCTGCCAGCCCCTAGAGTGTTGTGCGATTGTGAGTGCATCATGTGAACTGCTCCTCACATTTGCGCGACGCTCAAGGGGCCCTTTCACATGGCAAATGCCATGCGAAAAGGGGCTTAGGCCCTTTCTGCAACTCACCTTTTCTCATCGCTAGGGTGCAGGGATCTCGCGAGTAGCCTCCAGCGAGAGGCTCTCGCGTCCCAGTTCCTTCAGCTCTGCAGCTGCCAGCTGCTCGTGTGAGAGCCCCATCTCTTCCTTCCTCAGTGCAGCCTGGGAGTTTCCCAGGCTGCGCTGGGGCAGGAAGCGGGAGTGCTGCGGCTCTGGACCTCCACATGCATGGCAAGTGAGTGCAGGGCCCTGGAGCGATGCCGAAAATGAAAAAGTGCACGAGGAGCACCTGCAAGGCCCTGGAGCATCATGCAATTGTGAGTGCGTCATGTGGACCGCTGCTCACATTCACGTGACACTTGAGGGGCCCTTTCATATGGCAAATGCTGTGCGAAAAGGGCTTTAGACTCCTGGTGATGGAACTACAGGTTGTTTGCATAATCACCATACTGTGTGCCACGAACCACAAGACAGCAGTTGGTGACAGTTCTGATGACAGCCAGAAGATTAAATAGGGCTAGAAAAGCCAATTTCTTCCTCCAGGAAAGTGTCAGAGGGCCCTGTGGGATTGTTAGGGCTAAATAGGAAGTCTTTTTGCCAAGGCCTACATGTTGTCAGACCCCAGGTGACTGCTTGTTGAAAAGCCCAGATTTCACTGATTTCTCTGTAGTGGCTTCCTTTCAGCAACCTGTTTTGTCTTTGGCAGCACAGGGAAGCCTGCAGACAGGTTAGCAGTAGCAGTAAATCTCAGCTAAGAAGAAAACTAACTGTGAGTCTTCTGTTTTTCATTTTGGATAATATTGCAAATCTTTGTGTTAACCTTATGCTGCTGAATGACATAACTAGGGCCTATTTGTAAGAGCTTCAATTGCTTCATATTTCCTTTTGCAGAACAGGGAAGTACATTATAAGCTAAGCTAAAGCATGCCATAAAGCAAAAATCATAGCTCCCTTATTTTCCATTTCTCAGAGGGAGGCCAGAAGGCCTGAGACATTGCTGCCTGTGGCAATGGTGACCTAAAACAATATAAAATAATCTTTAAAAGAATGATGAGAGGACACAATATGTGTTATGCCACTGGGAATCTGAACTATTTAGAAGGATTCTCCAAAACCTCCAATAGTTTCCCAATGTATTTTACAAATAAATTGACCTCACAAATAATTTGGATACACGCACAGAATAATGAGATAAGGCCCCCTAAGAATGGCATAACAAGGAGGAAATTCAGGGGAGGGCTGCAATGTTTTCTTGAATAAGGAAGACGTGATCTACCAGAGTGTAGGGTAATTGATGGCACTTACTTGCTCTGCAAGGGAATGAGGTGATAATTTGGCTTTCAACTTTTATTATTGCATGTGATGGATTACTATAAAGGAACATAGATATTGTGGGGAAGAATCAAGCAAAAGATACTGCTTTGTTTTCTTTCTTTGTATTAAATTTTATTTTTAAAGCAAGCTCTCAATCAGAAGATTGAGTCCTTTGGGTGTAAACAATGTCATGCTGAGCTCCCCTACTTTAAAATTTACCACTATACCAGTGTTCAAAACTGCTATTAGAAATTCCCTTAATTTATTCATCCTCTGTGACTCAAATATTGTGGGTATTCATAACCTACCACATGAAAACTGGGATACATGTGATCAAGTAGCAGCAAAGTGTGGTCAAGCTGGCAAAAGTTATTAATGAAAACACAACTTAGGAGAGGCTTAGGCAGTTTGCTTTTGCATCACAGTACTTGGAGAGCGCAAGATTCTGAACCTCTTCTCTGCTCCTCCCATTGAATTAAATAAGTGCAAACTACTTTTGCACTTTAAACTCAATTTGTCCCAGTGGAAGTAAACCAAGGACAAAGGGGGAAAGTGGGAGGAGATTTAAAAGCAGTAGAAAAAGTGGACAGAGGATTGGCTTCTCCTCCTCCCACTCAGTGGGTCACATGCTCGGGGGAGGGCTGGATGGAGCTATTAATCTCATTTTTTTTTTATTATGTGAAAATAGGAAAAGAGGTATTATGGCCAGAGAGGATCAGCAAAACCTGAAAAGATGTTTGGGGCTATGTAACAATTATATATGCACCCATTCCTGGGTTACTTCAGCTTCTCTCTGAACCTTTGCTGCAATTATTTCACATAAGTGATGTAGGAATATTTGGTATCTATAGCAAGCAGAGTGTAACATAGTCAATGCAATATAAGCTTGTGGTAGAAAACTGGACAAAATACTCAGGATGCTCTTGTAAGGTAAAAAAGTGGAAAATACATTTATGATTTCATTAAATCCAACTTGGGATAGTAAATAAAACAGACAAATAAATATTACCCAGATTTCACCAAAACAACCCCTAAAAGCTGGTTCTTATGGATGGAGGTAAGCCATCCTGAGATATGAGTCTCATGGATGCTCCCTTCCTAAACAAAGGGAGGCAAAGAACTAACTTAACTTTTAGAAGCAGGGGGAAATGACCTCCAAAGGGATGAAGAGCAAATTGGCTTGAGTACATAGATCAAAGAAAGAATCAGAGAAATGAAATAAATGGAGAGGCATGCTCTTCGGAGCCCCCTCTCACTAATCACTTTATGCGAGTGTTGATGCCTCTTTCTTCCCAACATCTGAGAAAGACAATAACATTAATGATTGCAAACATTTAGAAACATTTATTCCATTAGCTTTAAATTTATTTCATAAACTCAAATAGTTCTACATAGGGCATTTCTCCAGTGTTTGTATATTATTGATGAACGTAATGGCTACTTTCACTACTAATTTGCTACTTGTCTGCTATTAGTTTGCAAACTCCTAGTTTGTTGGCTCTAACCTGAAGCCATCTTCTTTTCTCACTCTGTCCTCCATTAGTTAATGTGTTTGATTATGCACATATATTTTATAAATAAAGATATTTTATTTATAATATTATACAAAGAAAGCTATGTTTGCCCCTTTTCCCTGCTAGAACCTGTGTGAGTGTGTGTCAGTTTACAAACACATGTTAAGATCTGGTTGTTTTGTTGCTTTTGAGGTGGGGTGTGTGTGGAGGGTACCCAGTCAATTTTTCAATGTGGGTTTGATCTTGTATTACAGTCATTGCATGACACCTCTTTCTTATGATACCAAAGTAATCTGAGATACCCAGAACATGCAAAAAGATGCCTAGTCTTGATGTTCCTCTCTGACAGGATATCCATTCTGGGTTCTGGAGCAATGACAAACTAATGTGACAATGCAACGAGCAGCCTGGTGTTTCCATGTTAGTGCACCAGGGCATATGCAGCTGTAGTTCCCACATTACCAGTTTAATGACAGAATCGGCCCTAAAATGCATCCCCCTTAGTTTTACTTTCAGTGTAACATAGAAATTTTGAGCTCTTAAAAGAATTTGCTTAAGACTGAAAATCATTGACTTTAATGGCCTCTCTAGCAAATAGCTCTCTGCTTGCTGATATTGTCTGCATGTAAATGGGTTTTTTCAAAGGCTGAGAAACACTTGGTGTCAGATACTATTCTTTCTTGGTCAGGTAACTGTTCATTTTATTTCTAATACAAAGCACTGCTTCTCCAGAAATCCAACAGAAGTGAGTGGGCTCCATTAAAAATTCCATCAGAGATACATTTTCTAGTTTTCTCTCATCATAGATAATCTGTTTATTCCCTAACCATACCATCTCTTTCATTTCTGTACCTCTTTCTCCAGCTATAATGACCAGAAATGACTGATTTAGATGCATAGAAAATATAACCTTAAGCTTTTAGCCTTTTTTTACTCATTGTCAAATTGATGCTACTGTATTTGTTCCTAACGCTGTTTTTCATAAGCTACCAGAGTTCCATATATATATATGCATTGTTTTCTATCCCCTGTCAATCAGTTTGAAGA
Source organism: Iguana delicatissima (assembly GCA_948472985.1). NCBI lineage: Eukaryota > Metazoa > Chordata > Lepidosauria > Squamata > Iguanidae > Iguana > Iguana delicatissima. The sequence goes on from CAOKZL010004366.1 coordinate 29,787, forward strand.
ACATAATGTTCTGCCTTTCCTGAAATCTTTCACCAGGTCACAGTGACTGAATATGTCCACAACCAGTGAGTTCTCACACATTCTTAACACTTTACTTTACGACTGAAGTTTTGTATATTCTTCTCTGCCAAGTAAATCTGCCATTTGGCCAGAGGTTGATGTTGAAAATTTAGCTGAGTAGTGAAAATAGAACCCAACTGAAAGTTCACCATTAAACTAACTGTGCCTTTTCAGTTGTTGTATGAAAGAAGCTGAAACAGTATTAGAAGTTATGTGTACAATCTTAAGCTTGAGGACTTACTTTTTTAAAAAAGTAATTAATTATAGCTCCAAGGAATTAATGTTACATTCAAATGCTACAGGGTACTGGTCCGTGGAACAGAAGACATTATTCTCCCATCTAGCTGGTTGTCACTTCACCTCAACATTCACAACACAGCATGACCCAACAGTGTTAGGTACAGCATAAGCGAGGACTTTCCCCATGATTCCTCCTTCAGAATTTACTAGGGCTGCACTTACAAGGTACTTTAAAAATAGCTACAAAGTTACAGTTACACTGTATTTACCCTATGAAAATAAATTCCATCATGATCATGATCATGATCATTGATCATCATCACTGTTTTTATACCACTTTTCCAGGCAAAATCTCACCAAGACAGTTCACAACACAACACAACACTTCAAAGCAAATAACATAAGATATAGTTTATTAAAACAAAATATCACAAAAGTATAATAATTTAAAATATAGCTGGCATTCTTTCCAGCATTTGTGATATCAGAAGCCAGATGTATGACATCTTAAATACTGGAATTCACAGAATTATAGAATAACAGAATCTTAGGCCATTTCCACACAATGTCACTGTACTGTGACTGGAGACACGTTGCTGCTGGTCTATGAGTTGTGCTTTTGCACGATGTCGTCATGGTCCTGCTGCCAATGGGTCCTCACTTGGTGTGATCATGTGATATTCTATTGCTGGAAAAAATTCAGTGATGGTCCCTGATCATGTGACACTCCCATTGCTAGTGGCCATGCAGAAAGGGAGGAAGCATGATTTAGGCACTTCCTTCTCCAGTGCAGCACATGAAATGGCCAGCTCCACTGCAGAAGGAAGGCATATGTCGCTGATGCTTCCCTTCCTCAGGCAGCTGGCTGGGTGTGGAGGGGAGCATTCGTGTCACACTCCCATCCTGGCAGTGGCACTGCCTGGATCACAACAACGAAAATGGAGGATCAGGCGAGGAAATGGCCTTAGAATTGGAAGGAACCAAAGGCCAATAAAGCTGAGCTCCCTGCTATGCAAGAATACACAGCTAAAGCACTCCTGAAACCTGCCTATCCAATTTCTATTTAAAAACCTCTAAAGATGGAGTCTATCACCCTCTGAGGCAATCTGTTCCACTGTCAAATACCTATTACAGTTAAAAAAAAAACCAGTTTCTTTCAATATTTAAATGGAATGTTTTTCTTGTATTTTGAATCCATTGGTTTGTATTCCAACTGTTGGAATAGCAGAAAGCAAGCTGGCTCCATCTTCAACATGACATCTCTTTAGATATTTAAAGATCACTATCATGGCCCCTCTCAGTCTTTTCTTCTCCAAGATACACATATCTAGCTCCCTAAGTTGTTTCTCATAAGGCTTGGTTTCCAGACCTTTAATCATCTTGCTCTTCCTCCTCTGGGCATGTACCAGCTTGTAAATATCTTTCTTGAACTGTTATGCACATAACTTGACACAGTATTCCAGATGAGGTCTGAAATAAGCAGAATACAATGGCACTGCTACTTTGATACAGACACTATATGCCTGCTGACGCAGCCCAAATCCACATTGGCTTTTTGGCTACTAGGTTACACTGTTTATTCTTGTTTTGCCTGTGGTCTGCAAAGATCTGTAGATCCTTTTCAAATGAAGTGCTTTCAAGACAAGTGTCATACATCCTTTATTTATTTACTTATATATTTTCCAGCTAATGTTACCCTGTGAATTTGGGGGCCCGGGATGGGCACCCAAATAACCACAACAAACACAACAAGATGGGGAGATTAGCTGGAGCACTCTCTTGACTAACGAGAGGCAAGGTAACTTAGCGGGGATCTTTAACCCTATGTCTACAGCGTCAGGTCAGTGAGGAGGCAAATGGTTCAAATAACAATTAGATTTATTAAACAGTTATTAAAGAAAAGCACAAACACACTCCTATCTAGAAAAGGAAGATAGAGTTTCAAGGGGAATGGGTGACACGCCACCTGTCCTGCAGTCCTGGGGAAGCCACTTGTAGAAGAGGAAACCTGGCATGGAGGCGAGGGGAATCTGCTGAACTGAGCGGCAGCAAGGCAGAGTAGAAGTCCAGAACGATCCAGTGAGAGTTCCAAAGAGCTCTCAGAGTGGGGGATATTTATTGGGGAAAGAACGACCGTAGGCTAGTCTGGTCTTGGGCAAAAACAATAAGTTTTGGGTTGGAGACAATGCCTCTGAAAGGTCAGAATTTACATGATTGAATTATGTTCCGAAATGACAATAGTATGGCTGGTATGCAGATGTGGCTAGCTCGGCAGTTAAGTACCTAGTGCACCAGGGTGCCCTCTCGGGGCAGAGGGTCTCTTTGTTTATTGTGCATTGGTAATGAGGGTGTTTGTTTTGGGAGGTCCCCTAAAGCAGTTCTGGCTATTTCTGGCTTGATTTGTTGGGAGCAGCAAATAGTAGCCATGCCTAGCTTCGTGCTTGTTCGGTGGCCTCACAAAAACTTGGCTGGTGGCAGAGCAGGGCCGAATTATGATATCAAAATGATATCTTAAGGTTACCAAAGCCCAGGCCAGTACACAGTGGTAACACTAACGATTCCATATTTTCCTCCCTATTGACCAATTCAGCTCTATTAGTTAGGAATGGGCCCAAAATCATTGTTCACCTTATTGTTTTTCCATTTTTGTAGAATGAAAATGTCTGCAAGGCTGGGGAATTTGTTGGACCTTAATCACTTCCAGATAATTTCAGAGTGGTAGAAGTTGCCTATATGCATATTCACTTCCCTAACACTGAAGCATTTTGTGATGCAGGATCTTAGCTAATGTTATTCAAAGAAGACTGGAACAACCAAGTCTTCATAGCTTTTTCTCTTCTCTTCTCTTGTCAGAGAAAAAAAATGAAAGGAAAAACTGGGGCGACTACACACAAGGCCGTCTGTTCTGCCCGCT
>CAOKZL010004367.1:0-36328 GCA_948472985.1 Iguana delicatissima
AACCGAGCCTGGCCCGACATATCACCGAATGGTGCCACATCACCATGGACTTTTGGGTTTTTCTTCGTCCGTCTTGGTTATGCCATCGAGTTTGGAAGTATACCTTCACGAGGTGTCTACTATTCCACCCCGGCCAGCTCGGCTCTGCTGGAGGAGATCCAGTCCTTGCTCTACAAAGGAGCTATTGAAGAACTACTGTCCTTGGCCAGTACCACCGGCTTTTTCCCTGGTACTTTACGGTACCGAAATCGGACGGTACCCTACAAGACAATCCTAGACCTCAGGGGGGTGAACGAATACATCCCCCCCAAGAGATTCAAGATGGTCACCCTCTCTTCGATCCTGCCTTTCCTTCGACGACGGGACTGGTTCGCCTCCATCGATCTTCGGGATGCTTACTTCCACATCACCATTCGCCCGCAGCACAGATGGATACCGTATGGTTTGCGGTCGACGGGGTACCTGCTAACCGTTAGGGGTGCACCGTTTGGCCTCTCCACCCCTCCTGGGGCAATACGGTGTTATGTCCTGTTACTTCGGGCCCAGTTACGTAGGGCCAGGAGGCGGTGGAGAGGCCAAACGGTAGCAACCCTAACCTGGTAGCAGGACCGTCGACCCAAACCATAGACATTGGCGCGGGGGAATGGTGATGTGGGAAGTCAAGCATCCCGAAGATCGATGGAGGCGAACCGTCCCTCTCGAAGGAAAGGCAGGATCAAAGAGAGGGTGACCATCTTGAACCTTGGGGGGAGTTTTCGTTCACCCCCCTGAGGTCAGGATTGGTGAGGTACCGTCCAAATTTGGTACCTAAAGTACCGGGAAAAAAGCCGGTGGTATGGCCGGACTTTAGTTCTTCAATGCCCTTTGTGAGCAAGGACTGGATCTCCTCCAGCAGACCCGAGCTGGCCGGGGTGGAATAGTAGACCCTCGGAAGGTATACTTCCAAACTCATGGCTAACCAAGGGACGATGAAAGAACCCAAGAGTCCATGGTGATGTGGCACCATTCGGTGATATGTCGGGCCAGGCTCGGTTGATCTTCGAAGGCTGCTGGCAGGCTGAAGAGTGGTTGTTGTGGTGACCCGCGAAGGCATGGGAAAAAACCCCGGGCGAAGATTTCTTTTGAAGGAGGTGGGCATCTCCGAAGAGGTCTCCATGCTGAGGCAGGTAACGGGCGGGACGAGCCGAACGAGACAAGCGAGGCTGGTAGATCAAGGACAACGACCAGTGCCAGGACAAGCAGGAGCTGAAACTATGGTGGGGCTGAGGTGGCTGATGGATCTCCATCTTCTTAGCCATCAAGCACGCTTTAACGAGATGGTCCATCATCTGTGGTCCCTTGAACAACCCTCGGCCATCAAAAGGGAGATCTTCAATCCACTTTGGAGTATGTTCTTGCAGGCCCATCGATCACAGCCACACGTAGCGTCTGAGGGCAACAGAGCCAACCATCACCTGCGCTGCCACCTCCACTGAGTGCCTCGATGATAGAATTTGTTGGTTGGCGAGTGCCACAGATTTGTTAAATAATCTGCATAGCACTTTCGCGGAACGTCTTATCGGAGGAGGTGCGCTAAGAAGGAGAATCTGTCCAGCAGGTTCCTCTCATAGGCCGCGAGACAGGCTTGGGTGTTGGTACACCCTGGCAATCAGAGACGAGGCAGAGTAAATCTCCTGCCGAAGGTGTCTAGTCTGTGGCCTTCTTGATCCGGCGGGGTGGTGTGTGCCTTCTTACCGCCCTTGGTCTGGGAGGATCTTCACCAATCAGAGAATTCGGCACTGGGTGCGTGAACAGATCGGCCTCCTCCTTCTTGCGTCCGGTACAGGTGTTCCAACCGGTGCGGGATTGGTTGAGCAGATGCTGGCTGGGCCCAAGGATGTTTGAGGGCCTCCATCAAAGCCATAGTGGACGGGCGTCCGCATACTGGAACACTGGGTCTTGCACAGCCGGAGCTGGGTCCTCAACTTTCAGTCCAAGCACTGTCGCCACCCAGAGGAGGATGTCTGAAAACTGTTTCACGTCTTCCGGTGCCAAAATCTGGAGCAGGGTCTCCAAAGGCCAAGGGTGGTGATTCATGAGACGCAGGCATGGACTCGTCAGACTCCGAGTTGTTCTTGAAGTTCAAGACGACTTAGATGGAGACCTCTCTTGTTGATTAGCCGCTGAGGTGGTAATGCCAAGGTGACCGTCAGCGCAGTTGGCATGGTTGCCGCACTGGTGGAGCAACTGACAACTGAGGTGCCAGAGTTGAAGCAATCAGCACAACCACAGGCAAAGGGCGCTGAATCACCTGGGTGGCGGTCACAGAGGAAGTCGAACTCTGCGCTGGGAGAGGCTCTGGTGGCAGGCGAGAGACAGTTGCGGAACCCTGAGAGGTGGAGACACAGGCCGGTACCAGGGTGAGCGCTCTCGGGACCTCTCATAACGTGGGGACCTCAAAGAGCAAGCGAGCGAGATGGTGATTGCCAGTATCGCGGGTGGTACCTGCCGCAAGATGGTGAGCGTGACCTTTGGTAGGGCAACCATTGCCTCACGTCTGGGTGGTACTGGTCATACACAGATGAATAGGACTGGTACAAGCCCGGATGCTCCCGCCAGGCATATTCTCTGCCGTATCTCACCACGTGTGATGCAGAGGAGTACGGCGAGTCTACCGGGCCAGACAAGGTCCACTCCGGGTAGGGCTGCAGCCGGTGCGGGGATCGGCACCTCACTCAGTGTTCTGGGGAGCACAACTTGCTCCTCACAGAAGATGCTCGATGACTGGGTGAGGCCCGAGTTGAGGACTGGATTTTCTCTGGGTGGTCCATCCTGTCTGGGTGACCAGGAGGAGATACCTCGGTAGCAAGTACAGGATTTCTGGAGGTTCTAGCCTTCGCCTAAGCCCTCCAGGCTGTTGGGTTGGAGGAGGTGTCGGAGGGCACGTCCTCTTGGAGGGTGACCTCCACTTCTCCTTCTCTCTCTTCTTCTTCTTCTCGTTGTCTTTAGAGATATCCTGTCCAGCGGGTCGCTTGCGTTGGGCAGCAGTAAGCAGCCTGGTGGACTTGGCTGCCTGCAAGGCTGTAGGAGCTTCCCTCAAGGTCGATGCGGCTGAAGATATTTTCAGTATCTGCGGCAAGGCCGATATTGGAGGCTGAGAAGACGATGGTGGCGGAGTGACTTGATCGATGTCGTCATACGGCAGCTGCTGGTTCCAACGAAGGTGTAGTCACAGGTCGGCTCGATGTCGATGGTTGAGACATAATGGATCCTCCAGCCGGTTGATCCCTCGCGCAAAGAGACTCCTCCCAACCGTGGGATTTCAAGCAAGATGAATGGTTTCACAGAGTCTGGGTGGTAAAGTCTCGACAGATGGGACAAGCTCTCACGTTGTGAGTCTCCCCAAACAGAAGAGACACTCACTATGTCCATCGGACAGAGCAACCTTGCGACCACAAGTGGCGCAAGCTTTAAACAGAGCAGACATAGAAGGCAGAAGAGGCTTGAGGAAAGAAGTTCACAAGGGGGGAACTCAAAGAAGTGGTGGAGCGGACAAGGTCGAAGAAGAAGAAAGTTGAAGGAGGGGTCAAAAAGTCCAAAAAACCCAAACCAAAGTCCGAGTATCAAAAGCCAAGTCAAATATCTGAATTCCACGTCAAATGCCAATGAAAAACAGTCTGAAGAACAAGCCAAATGGCGCTGCTAAGGAAGAACCTTCCGTTCGCTAGGGTGGATGAGAAAGAACTAAGGAGAGACCGTTGGCTTGGCAGGCTGAGCATGCTCAGTACAGGCATGGGGGAGGGGTCCCGCCAAGCTGCTAAGCTCTAGAATCTTCCGAACGCTACCACGCATGCGCGAAAGCTCCTAATGTGTGAGGCACAGAGACCATGAAGAAGGACAGAAATATTAACAATCTATGTATCTCACACAAGAAACCTCCACCTCCCATCAATAAAAGTTTGATTTAAAATGCTACTGGGTTTGCTGGAAATCTACCTTCCCAGAAAGTTGCTCTCATTCTAGAAGTGGCATCAGTACTTTAAACACATGACTTAGTAACCCTTACCACATGAATGTTTATGAAAATGATGGCTCTTTTATACTAGGGTAATTCTTCCATTTTAACATATTTGAAAGTAAATTCTAAAATATAGTGCCCTATGAGGAACAGCTTAGGGAGCTGGGTATGTTTAGTCTGCAGAAGAGGTTAAGAGGGGACATGATAGCCATGTTTAAATATTTGAAGGGATGTCATGTTGAGGAGGGAGCAGGCTTGTTTTCTGCTGCTCCAGAGACTAGGACGAGGAGCAGTGGATTCAATCTGCAGGAAAGGAGATTCCACTTGAACCTCAGGAAGAACTTCCTGATGGTCAGAGCTGTCCGGCAGTGGAATATGCTTTCTCAGAGTGTGGTAGAGTCTTCTTCTTTGGAGGTTTTTAAGCAGAGGCTGGATGGCCATCTGTTGGGAATGATTTGATGGGTGCTCCTACATTGCAGGGGGTTAGATGCGATGGCCCCTGTGGTCTCTTCCAACTCTATGTTTGTATGATTCTATGATATAACATGCATGAATGTGAAAAGGGGAGGTACAATAAGCAGTGCTTATTTTCCATATCTGCATATACCAAACACATTTCATTTTTCTGAAACATTTAAATCTATAAAAACAGACTATTGGTATATAAAAGTTTTCATGGCTTATAGTTCAGAAAAGCCATATAATTTCTTAAACGCTTAGTGTTTCACAAGACTATCATCTTTTGCTGCAACAAACAAGACTATTTCCCTGGAATTTAATAATTAGAAATTTATGCAACTTTAATGTTATTTCAGTAAACATGTGAAATTTCCCTCAAAATAGATTTTAGTTTCCATTGCGGTTATGACCAAGTACATTGTAAGTTTGAATATCTGAGCGAGAGTGCATGGCTAATTTTAATACTGTGCGGATTAGTCTTTTAGGGATGTACCCAGTCTTGTTGGGCCTACAGTCTTGGTAAGTATCATGCTGGAGTGGCAAAACACAAACCCACACAAAAAAATACTTTGTGTTCCAAACATACCAGCTTTATTTACAATTCATTCATACAAAAATGCTTCAGTTCAACTACCAGCCCTTTTTATTTATATGTATTGTTTAGATAGAATGAAACAGTACATGGCATAAAATTTTTTGAATTATGACAGAAGAATTTAAGGATTAGGATTAACCATCATTTTTCTATATTAAATGACTCAATATTTAACCATTTTGCACAAACAGTATATTATACCAAAGCTAACACAGGCCTATCTCATTTTAACACTTCAAATCCAAGACTAAAAGTCTAAAGCATTTTTGAAACTGTGGTCATAAAAAAAAATCATCTGGGGAACCAATAAATTAATTCCCGGAGCTGGCACACAGAACATAAAGTCTACTAATGCAAGGGCTGTGTCATACATGATAATGGATCCCCTCACATTTCTCTCTGATTACTCAACTCCTACTGATGACCGCTCATCTGGATGTAGTAGTCAAGTAATTTTCTCCATGCGATCACACCTGAAGAAACATATACTGAGAGTGGACATGGGCTCAACCCTTAAGGAAGCTCCCCCCTGCACAGCTTCTAAACAGTTAAGTTAGTTGAGTTCATACTATGGATTTGGAATTACGAGTGATCCCATTAGTTACTGGGGTAGGTTCACTAAGGTGAGGGTAGATAAATCGTAATCTTCCAGTGGTTTTGGAACCCTCTCTCTCATTAGCCCAACTAGGACAGCCAATGGTGAGAGATTATACAAGTCTAAACATATCTGGGGGACTACAGTTGCACACCCCTGATGTAGAGGATGGTTTAAGTACCCCAGGGCTATGTTAGATGGCACAAGTTTTACTTAAATATATTTGCAATCCAGTCAGAACTATTGTAGAAATAAATTTCTGGACAATTAAGTACTGTTTTTTTCTGCCTCATGGCAAGTATAAATTAACAGTTTAATTTATAGGCTGAGAGGACCAGTACAGGCCCTACTAAAACACCTGCAGAGAGGAGTGTCTTCTTGACAAGTGCTACTATGGAATCAAGTTGTGCCAGTAACAGTATTGTTATGCATGCTCATTTACTTGCTTTCCAAAGATTTTTAAAGAAATCTTGTAATTGACCAAGTTATTTTATTGGCACAGACATAGGTTTGTGACTGAAAGTTATTTAAATCTAGTCCATGGAATGATCTACTCGGTAATTTATAGATCAGTTACCATGGTAAGACCAAACCAGCAGGCACAAGCATGTCTAGATTTCTACACACACACAGTAGCCTATACATTTCTAAACTAGTCCAAACAAAAGATGATCTGTTTCCTACCAGTTTAGTTAGCAGTCATTGTTTGTGCTGACAGCACTTGCTAAAGTTTGGCAAAGAATGTCATTTTGGCATTCTTCATTCTCCAAGCCAGCGAGTACATCCTGTTCTAAATAACTGCTTTAAAAAACCTCAAAAGCAATTCAAGTAATGCAAGAGAAGAATTAATAGGATCAAACACTTTTTCAGGCACTGCCAAACACACCTACCGTGGGAAAAGCAAACAAACCCTGGGTTATCCCATGCACAAGAAATCCTGAAGCAGAAATCATATTAAAACACCAGTAGCTTATTCTTCTGTGGAAATCAATTTGTCACAGTAGCTTTATGTAATGAAATATGAATTCCAACTGAGAACTTGTACCATGCCACTCCTACATTAGATGCAGGTGATGTTCTGAGAGTCCAAGTTGAAGCAAGTTTATGTTAAACTGGAAAACTGGATGGTTAGTTTTCATGAAGTCTGTTTCTAATGCACCTAATTCATTTTACTTTATTTGTATGCAGTTCTATGCATCAGAAGTCAGTGCAGAGCTTCATTTGTTTAACAGTAAAGGGTATCTAGCACTAGAATGCAATGTCAGCATACTCTGAAATGAAATATGATTCTCTTTTGTCAAAAGAATGACAATGCTGGTGAGATTCCCTTTCTGATATTAACATGATACATTTCAGCTTGCCTCCTGATCTTGAAGTAGAGCAGCAAAGCAGTAATCACAGAATATGTACAATAGATCATATCCTCATTAACAGCTTCAATAGATGGCATGTGGATTCTTTGTGCTGTAGTAGGCCTCACAGGCAGCGACATAAGCTGACTCTGGGAAGAAGTCATCATGGTATTCTGCTAAGAACCTGGAAAAGAAGAATATATATGGTTATCTCTCCACAACTGCTAACATTCTCTAGCCCTTACGTAAGATACAAATGTACAGGATATGTATGGGAATTATACCATCAAGATTTTTGAGTCTAATTGTCATATTTCAACAAGTCATTAAAATAAATATATTTAAAAATATAAAGCAGGAAAATATAATATTGCATTTAATTAGAAGAATGTATTTAACTGTATTAAATCATTTGTATCACTTGTTCAAACAGTCAAGCTCTTTCAGGGTTTATTAAATGGGGTGATATGTTAGTGGCTCACTGGAGACCAAATCTGAAAGAAAAAGCCAAAAGCTTGCTAATGTTCAAATTTAATTTTGGCTATAGTCTTACACATCCACAGAACTAGTTCACACTTAATTTAACAGGGCTAATTTCTGAATAGACACTTTGAGGGTTATTTTACTAGAGCTCTGCTGCTGTCAGAAACTGTCTACTGAAGTATCTTTAAAAGAACACTCTTTAAAGAAAGGAATACAATACCTATTTGTATTTCTGTCTTTAAAGCTCTCATCTGAATTATGTTGAAACTACTTTAGTTTTCAAATTCATAATGAAGTATGTTTTTCCTTAAATAAATCCATTAAATATTCTTCAAAAATCCTCAAGAGCAAGTGTATGTAGCAGCCTCTCTTTCGTTTACTGACATGCCATTATCTGCTCACTAGAACGGACTAGTGGTCATAGATCACTATTGCATGTTAAATTATACAACACCGACCCTTCCTGTTCATAGGCTTGTAAACTCCAACCAGAAGACTAATAAAAACCAGTCCTTAGGATTATATGGCATTCCATAGGACTAATGAAAACAGCACATAACGAATATTAATCTTACATGCCAACTATGAGAATGCTGAAATTAACAGGAAACGGTTTACTGAATGCTAAGTCATGATAGTTCAGATTTGGGCTCTAAGGATAGTTTCAGCCATTGCACAGTACTAAAGAGAGCCAGTGTGGTTTGGGGACTGGCTTATGATTCTGGAGATCAGGGTTCAAATTCCAGCCCAGCCATGGAAACACATTAGATGATTTTGGGCAAGTCATACTCTCTCAGCATCAGAGGAAAGCAAAGACAAACTTCCTTTGAACAAACCTTGCCAAGAAAACCTTGTCACAGGGTTACCTTAGGCTTGAAGGCACACAACAGTACTGACAGAAGATAAAGCTCACATCAAGTTTATATACCTCATCAGTTCTATGTGATGTGCAAAGGGAGGGCATCTCTCCTGTTTGCTGAATGACCCACACAAGCATCTGTCCACAGAAGAAAGGGACAAGCTCCTGCTCCATAATGCAATTTATGCCAACTATTTTAAAGATCTGTATAATGTTAAAGGCAAACATTTACTAAAACTAGAACTACTTTAGCGCAATTGCATGCTTTTCTCCTGCAGAGTATTAATCACATATATGGCAAAAGACTCTCCTACTAATAAAATGACATCTGTAGAAGTTATCAGGTGCCTTGGAGTACAGAGGCTTGTCAGTTTTCAATTACTCTTACCTTAAGAACAATTCAAAGTGTTTTACTAATGCTTTTAGGTTTTTGTCAGAAAAGTTCATCTTCCCAAGTATTTCTGGGAGCTTTACTGTAAAAGAAAAAAAATGTATTTTTATTCTTTTTTAATGCAATAGTCCATAAAAACAAAGAATACCCAAAACTTCTTCCAATTTTGTAAAAAAAGTATCAGAAAAGCAGGTTGCTTATTGTTAACTGTGGTTCTTCAAGTGTTCATCAGTAAATTCACAGATATGACATGTTCTGTGCCTGCACAGACCAGAATCTTCTAGGGTTAGAGCTCTTCAGTTGAAGGCCCATTTCCCCTTCATGCTGCACATGCTCAGCATGGTTCCCAATCAAATCCACTCAGTGCCATGGCCTCTAGAGTGGCCAGAAACCAAGGAAGTCAAGCATAGTAAGAGAGGGGAGGAAGGTGGGTCGTGAGAGTTCACAGATGACCAGTCAAAGTACCAGTTCCAGGTAAGCAACCTGCTTTTATCCTTCATGGTCTCTGTGACTCATACACATGGATAACTGGCAAGCTAAACACATCTGGATGGAGGGTGACTATGGTCACGATGACAGAAGCACAGACAAGCCAAAGGAAGTAGAATCTCTGACGCAAACATCAAGTCTGTTGTGCTTAACAAAGGTGAGCAGCTGAACCCAAGTAAGTGCCTGACAGACAGCCTCAATGGGCACACCAGTCAAGAATGCAGAATGCAGAATGAGAACAGAAAGAGGAAAAGCTCCAATTTCCTGGTAGGTTAAAAAAGATGATAGAAGCCACACGTTTGGAAATGTGCTGTGACGAAGACTGACAATCTTGCTTATGAGTCTTAGACAAAGTCTGGAAGATTTCCTGATCATGCAGGGTACTCGGGAGCGGACAGGTTCCTGCCAAGCTACTCAGTTCTGGAACCTTCTGACAGGGTCTCTGAACAGGCAGAAAAACCCGCTGTATGAGGCACAGACACCACAAAGAAGAAACATGGTTACAGCTTAACTCTCAAGGTGTACGGCTTGTCGATAAACATGTCACAGATTTTGCCCCAAACAAAGCAAGTCCATAATCCAAAACCAGGTGTCCATGAACACAATTTCATTTGTGCTAGTGTAATGACTACAGAATATCAGTTCATATTTCTAGAAGAATGTACTAGAGGTATCCCTCCATTAACAAAATAGTTGTTTTTCCTAGACATTACTTCTTTAACAGAAAATTTGGTACCAGAGGCAAAAATAAGATGGAAATAACAGGGATAGGTTTCTACACCACAAAAAAGTAAAGCAATTCCAACATGTTTCAGCAAAACTTTTATGTAAAAGACTAAAAATGCATATATGTGAAATGAAACAACTAGGACAGCTAAGTTTTGCATGAGTAAACAAAAACTTCCAGAGACCCCTTAAAAGCTTCTTCCAAATGCACCCTGGATTTTTCTTTCTTTCATCTGCTTCCATTTCCATTTTTGTGGCATAGACTTCTTTTCTTCCTTTTCTTTCCTTTTTTTGTCATGCTGGGAAGTAGTTGGGGAGGCAAACTTATCTGCTAGCCTTCCTTACTTTTTTGTTTTTGCATGCTCAGTATGGGACTCCAGAGGCAGCTCATGTTGTCTGTTGTAAGCAGGCACACAGAACTACAGCAGGAATCTTTTTCAGCTGAATCTTTACTGTACTACTTACTGCAGACATACTGCAGCAATTTGACACCAAAGTCTGTGTTCCCCCAGCCCTCCTTCACCATTCTCCATTGCTGATGCTGCTAAAAAACTTCCAGATATACAGAAGACAAGGAGGAAGGGGCTTTGGTCAGGCATAAAATGAGTTTGTGAAAAGGAGCTTTACTGTTAGAGGGTTTCTTAACTGAAGTACGCCTATACGTACTTCAGGAGTTGAGGGTGAACAATTCTCTTCCACATGAATTAAGACAACATAAGCTATTTTAAGGGTTCAAAAACAAAACTGTAATTTACCGAACATCCGTAGTAAATGCTGAGATCCATAAATATAAGAAGGTGGTGGTGGCTGATCCCCGGGGGGATAGTTCTCTGGCATGAGTTTCCATGACAATACCTATAAAACAAAAGATCACATCAACAACCATTTCCTAAATAGTTTAAAAGCATATTATATATTCAGCAAGTATTTTGTTAGAAACTGTCTAGGTAACCTGATTGGGAGAGCCAGCATAGAGTACTGATTTGAGTGTTAGACTACAATCCTGGAGACCAGGGATCAGTTCTCAGCCATGAAAACCTCCTTGGTGATCTTGGATACACCATACACTCTAAGCCCCAGAAAACCCCATGATAGGTTCACCTTAGGGTCACCATAAGTTGGAAACAACTTGAAGGCACACAACAACAACAAAGCTGATTAGTTTTGAACAAATTTATTTTTTTTATCTTTCAACCAAAGCCATTTCCTGAACTGATATTTAAAGACTATGAAGTGGTTACATGACCTACATGCATTTAAAATTTAAAACAGCTTTGAACATGAAACAATTCTTCAAAACTATGGCTGTTGATTATTCACCTGAAACCTAGCCCTGTTACAATATAATTTTAATGAGATTATTGTAATTGTTGTTACTGAGGTAAATTCTTATGGCATAATAAAAGCAGACCCAGTTACAAATTAGCCTTCCCTCTTCATTCATCTATAGTCAAGAAAAAAAAGTATAAACTTTATCACACTAAAATGGGTGCAAAATTGTTACCTGATGGTCTAGAAAGGATGCCACATAGTTCTGTTATATATTTCTCTTAGAAATCTTGCTGAATATTTCCAGCTATCTTCTAGCTGTCTCCTCAATAATTCTAAACAGTTTTTGAACCTTGCTTTGGGAACATAGCCAAGCCCAGTATTATTTTTTTTTTCAAAATCCTAGCCCCCACATCCCATTTATTTTTATTTTTGCAGAATTTAAGGACATATTTTGTTTCCAAAACTAAACTTCACAGCTCTTTGGATCAAACTTCTTGGACTTAACGAGTTTACCTCATTTAATTCATTGTTTCGTCTTCCTTCAAAACCAGCGAACACTGCACTGCCCTCTCTGCTAGGAGTCAATGTAATAGGTGATGATGATCCGCTGTGGACAGGAGTTTCTACAAAAGAAAATGTAGGAATATTTTGTTAACCAATATACTGTGTCTGGGACTCTATTATTCAGCTATGAGAAGTTTCCTCTAGCTGTAACCAGCAAGTTCATCAGGACAACTGCAGTTACCCTCCAAGGAGAGCTCCCTTCCTGGTGGGAAACTGAATTTGGCTATGGTGTATACACCTGAGAGTCAGAACAGGATACAACTAGCAAACAAAAAAGTCCACTGCTGAAACAGTCAACCACAGAAAAGACTTTCACATTTAAAATAGGAAATAAGTTTATAAGAAAAGTAATCAAGAAATCTAATTTAGGATAGTAGATGACAGGACAATATACTGTAGTTTCATGCTATTGTTGCTCCAACAATGTCATACTTAAGCAGTATCATTTAATAAAATTAGAGCAGAACAGTAGGCAAACCATGGCTTTTGGTTTCTTTAACCAATATGTAAAGTGACTAGCATGGTCACTTTCCTCACCATTGACCACCCAGAGTATCAATGTACATGGACTGAAAAACTCATAACATACAATACAGTATAATACAGCTTGTTCAACTTACTGCTGACTGCTAGCAGTTTTGCTGCAGAGCATACATTCCCCAAGTTGTTATTAGGAGGCTACACCTTCCCAAGTACTTCTACAAAGCAATCAAGCTGGAGCTAGCTATATCCAAGGATGTCCGGCTGATGCCAAAAAGGCAGCCCTATGTTTCCTGATATCTAATAAAACTAATAACTAATAACCTAATAAAATAAAATAAAATGCATGCTATAACATTTTTTTCTGCCGTAATTCACAATGTCTTCATTTCCTATTGCTGACATATGTAAGCAGGGCATGTCACCACACAACATATGAGAAACAATCCACACTGGGATAGATCCAGACTTAGTTATATGTAACCACATAATGAAATCTACAGGATAAGTCATGAATTTCAGTTGGTGTCCTACACATAAGATTCAAGTTCATATCCAACCCAATTTTTGTTCCAGGTCTTGATTAAAACAAATTTGTTAGGTAAAGTAGTACTGATGAGGGCAGATTAAACTGTATGCATGAAGCACAACTAGAACCTACTCTTGCTTCACTGGTAGTATATAAATTCAACTTCGACAGTCAAATGCCTTGCATAACTTTTTAAAAAGCAACCAGTGACAAACAGGGAAATGCTCACAAAAACACTCTCCCCCCACTTACTTTTTTCAAGATGCAAAAACAATTTTGGCATTGAAGCAGGAGCCTCAATATTCCGTCGTTTTGGTTGTGGAGAAGCACTACTTTCTGATAATCTGTCACAGTTGGATGTGTGACGGGTAGAGCGCCTTAGAGAATGAAGTATTTCAGGTTCAGTTTTTCGGCGTTTAGGTGTTACAGGTTCTACTGTCATAGGTTGACTATCTGTGGACTGTGGAGTTGATGGATTCAGAAGAGGTGGACTTGGGGAAAGCTCTTCCTGATTTCTAAAACAAGAGAAAACAGAAGTACCTAACAGCAATACAGGTATATCTCAGTTAATGCAGCAGATTATTTTTTCAACAGAAAATCTGGTACCAAAGGAAGAAAACACAGCAAGAATAAAGATAGGCCCTACGTTACAAAAAAGATAAGCAGTCCAACATGTTTCAGCACTCTTTACATACAAAACCAACAATATGCACATGTGGAAAAAAAGGAGGGGGGAGGAAGAAGACCCAAACAATTACTACCCAGTCAGCCTGACATCAGTATCGGGAAAGATTCTACAGCAAATCATTAAACAGACAGACTTAGAAAGTAATGCTGTGATCACTAAAAGTCAACATGGGTTTCTCAAAAACAAGTCATGCCAGACTAATCTTATCTCTTTTTTTGACAGAGTTACAGGCTTGGTAGATGAAGGGAACACTGTGGACATACTGTATCTTGACTTCATTAAGGACTATGAAAAGGTTTCCCTATGATATTCTTGCAAAGAAGCTAGTAAATTGTGAGCTAGACAATGCTACTGGTAGGTAGATTTTTAAGTAGTTGACTGACCAAACCCAAAGGCAGTCCATCAATGACTCCTCTTCATTCTGGAGAAAAGTGGGGTGCCACAGGGTTCTGTCCTGGCCCCAGTACTAATCAACATTTTTATCTGTGATTTGGATGAGGGAATAGAGGGCATTCTTATCAAATTTGCAGATGACACCGAATTAAGAGGAGTAGCTAACACTCCAGCAGACAGGATCAGAATTCTAAATAACTGTAACAGATTAGATTGCTGAGCCAAAACTAACAAAACGAATTGCAATATGGACAAGTGTAAGGTACTACAATTGGGCACAAAAAATGAAATGCAGAGATATAAGATAAGCAACACCTGGTTTGACTACCGTACATGTCAAAAGGATCTAGGAGTGTTAGTAGACCACAAGCTGAACACGAGTCAGCTGCATGATGTGGCAGCTAAAAAGCCAATGCAATTCTGGGCTGCATCAACAGGAGTATAGTGTCTAGGTCAAAGGAAGTGATAATACTATTGTGCTTTAGTCAGATACCACCTGGAATACTACGTCCAGTTCTGGACATCACAGTTCAAGAAGGCTATTGACAACCTGGAATATGTCTAGAGGAGGGAAGCCAAAACAGTAGAAGGCCTGAAAATCATGCCCTATTAGGACCAGCTTAGAGAGCTGGGTATGCTTAGTCCAGGGGAGAGAAGGTTAAGAGGTGACATGATAGCTAGGTTTAAATATTTGAAGGGATGTCATATGAAGGATGGAGCAAGTCTGTTTTCTGCTGCCCCAGAGAGCACGATATGGAACAATAGCTTTAAACTTCAGGAAAAGAGATTCCGTCAAATTATTAAGAAGAACTTCCTGATGGTAAGAGCAGTTCAACAGTGGAATACACTGCCTCAGAATGTGGTAGAGACTCCTTCTTTGGATATTTTAAACAGAGGCTGGATGGTCATTTGTCAGGAATGTTTTGATGGTATATTCCTGTATGGCAGGGGGTTGGACTCAATGGCCACAGTGGTCTCTTCCACATGTATGATTCTATGAAGTCAAACAACACAATCAGGTAAGCTTTGCATAAGCAAACTAAAACATTTTGAACCCTTTAGAAACCACTTCAAAATTTCTTCCAAAATACATCCAGAGATGATTTTTTTTCCTTTTCCCACTCTCCATTTTTCTTAGGATTTCTATTTTGGTGTCCAAACTTACAGAGCTATGATTTTTTTTTTAAAGGGTTGGGGTAGCTGGTGAGACAGACTTATCTCCCTTCCATTCTTCTTTCTGTTCTGCTGTTCATGAATGCTCAGTAAGGGATTCTGGAAGTAACTGCTACTTATTTTGCCTATTGTAGGCAAGCAAATATAGTACAGCTACAATAAGACTGGACAGTGTAGAATCCTATTCTTTCCCAGTTCATGCTTAATTGCACTGTTTTCTGCAGACTTGCTGCTGCAATGCAACACCAAAAGTCTATATTTCTCCAACATTTCCATCCTCCTCTCCACACTTACGCTAAAAAAAATCTCCACCTAGACTAAGCAAGTGGATTAAAAGTGGGGCTAGATGGACACAAATAGACTTTATATCAGAGGCTTTGTTAACTGAAGTATGGCTGCATTATTGGGGCAATAAGGTATTATGCAAAAAAGAAAAATTTTAACTATGCAACATTTTTACTCAAAACCTTTTACCTTCCAGTTTTTCTTAGCCTGAATACTTGACCCTAAATAAATAATCACGCACCACAATTTAAGCCCAAGGATTAAAAACTTTGCACATTATACCAATTTGAAAGCACGCTCAAGACAAGGTATTTTAAAAAGTGAAAACACAAAACCCACCTGTTTGAGTTTGCTACATTCTCTTTGATGGGAAGAAAAAATTTCGAAGAAGTCACCTTCTTAAACTGTGCTTGCTCATAGGGGTACAACAGAATTAATGGAAGGGTAAAGTCAAAAGTTATTCTTAGTCCATCCACCATTTCTTTACATAATTCAACACTAGAAAAACAGAGATGTGAAATAAATTATTAATTTTTTTTACATTAACATATAGGTTCATGTCATTATTCTATAAAGCAGATAAATATTTTCTTTTTAGAGAACTAAACAGACCATGCTATTTTAGTAGTGCTACACAGTCAATATACATTTTCAATAGAACAGTGTAAAATTTAATGTAAGTTGCTTGTTCAAATATGTAAGCATCCAGAAATTTTGCCAAACCTTGACAGTGTGCAAAAAGTTTTAATCATTAAGACATTTGATCATGGGAGGGCTTGTACCATGCCTGTTTGAGCTTTGGAAGGCAACCTCTATGAAGAAGGAGCTAACAAGCGTAACAGACCAAAACCCAGTAGTATATGATCACCGATACGACTGGGCATAGGTGGAAGTATACTGAGGCGATACAGATGAATGCAAAATGTAGGACAAAGCATACTGCAACTGAACAAAACACTCTGGGAAAAAAAGATTCTTCATGGAACAAGGTACCTCAGGATGGCTGAAGACCAGAAATCATGAAAAACAAAGATCTGAGAACTGTTAAAAACAACTTTTATAACAGCTGCTGAAGGAACAGGTAGAATAGACCATGTATTAAAAATAAGTGGATTTGATGAGGAGGAACAAAGTGGAAAAAGATTAAGGTAGGGTTACAGGAACGAATTCACACAAATCTTAGGGGCAAGATGATGAGTTAACAGCCAGGCAAGTAAGTAGAGTTGTAGGAATGCTAGTTAGAAGATGCTGGAAAAAGTAAAATAAAAAGTACTAAGAATTTTGGGTAACCACATTTGAAACTATCTTTACAGAAACATACACAAAAACACAAGTCACCTGCACTAAGAACTATGACTGCACATTATATTATATATGCAATATGTCAGAATATGAAGTATCTGTTTGGCCCATGTTATCCACAGAGAGGTAATAGATGAAAGAAGGCTCCTTACAAAAGTCCATGCAATCTGAAAATACTGCCTTACTTAAAACATATAGCTTGATACAAAATCCAGAACATTTCCATCCTTCACAAGAACCCATCCCTTCAAATCAAAGAATGCAATAAGGCTTCAAATCTTCTGTAATTCCCGAAGTCTTGGAACAAAGCATTTTCCTCATATACAAATTTTCTCAAGGTGGAGAAGACAACATTTAGAACCTGTGCTCAGATATATAACATCAGAAATGAATTGTTAAGCAGCCACTAAAAGGCAGCTATACATCAAAAAATGTCTTTTACTCCCCAAACAAACTCTATCAATAAACAAGCTCATTACCTTGCACTCAAAAGATCTAGGAAAGTTCATAATCCAAATGAAGAATGTAATCTTAATAGCCAAGTTTTCCCTGTTCACAAACTACATAAGGTAGTTATAATAGCTCCTCTGACAGCTAAAAAGCCATCATCTCTATTCTTGACAAAATTGCTACAGTGCGTTAGTTAACCTTTGTATTTATCATCACAGGCAAAATGGCTAATTATAAGCTCATTAAGTGTAAGTGAACATGTGCTGTTTTGGAAATTGAGCCATTCATTTGAAAAAGTCACTGCAGACACACAAAACTAAATCAGTGCTTGCTTACTTCTTTTCTGGTGGGATATAGTGCATATTCAGGTTGGTGTGTGAAGTCATTTGGTGGTGCCGTGATCTTTCATTGGCTGAAAAAGCTGCATTAATGGCAAAATGCTTCACATAGGATTCCAAAATGGTTATTATGTTTGTCTGACATGGCAGTTTCACCAGCTGGATAAGAGAATCAGTCAAGTGTCAAACTGAAGAAGTTGTTTCACGCAACATCATACAAATTCACATCACTGATGCTTTCTGTCTTTAATACCAATATTTTCACACTCACATTTTGAGCTTATATGCGAGAGCAAATACATAAAAATAGGTTGGGGATCAGAAACCCTGACACAACTGTTTGGAAGGAAACAATCACAGGGGGTAGACAGCAACTACCTACTATACACCAATAAACTTTATTAAACTGAAAGTCATTTTACTTTAAACTGAAAGGCTGTATTTCACAACCACAGTCTGCCAAACATTCAGTATCACAACACTTGTCTCACCTACCTACCTACCTACCTACCCCCTTGTATCAATGTATTTGCCATATTGAATATTATGACTGGTATAGGAAGACACATATATTTCCATCAAATGCATGATATTATGCATATTCTAGGGGGACAAGGTATAAAATGCATACTATTGAGAATAAGTACAAAGCACCATAGGATGCAAGCCCACGCAGACAATATGGCAAACATGAAAAGGCCCATTTACTAATTTACAATTGCTCACTGCATTCAGTTTGCTGGACAAGTACATGACCCTCAAGTGTTGTCACTATATCTAGTGTGTTCACCAAAACCATGCTAGCACATTACATTATTTAATGTTCACTTTACAGGGGCTCCAACTGTACACTAGAAAATTGAACCAGCTGGATCATTTTTGATTTAGGCCACTACTGGCTCAGAAATTACTACTTCAAGAACAAGTCAACTCAGCAAAATAAACCTCCTTGCAAGAACACAACCCCATGCAGTAGTCTCTTTCCTCACATTACATTTTCTTCTTCTATGCTGTCCAAAAGTGGGCAAGAATTACTAAAATACTGTTTTCATTATTAAAGTGTCTGAACACGAGCAGAAGAAACAAGCTATGCATCTTCAGTCTAGAACCTAGCGCTCTCTTTCACTAGTTTTGATTCTGCTTATAATGAAAACAAGGGCTGCAATCTTATAAGAAATTAAGTTTGGAGCAAGATGCATGAATTCAACTGTGTTTCCTTCTGAGCTAACATGCATAGGACAGGGCTATAAAATGCTGTTTTCTTCTGCATACACAAATTTAGCACAGATACTTCTGACTATTTTCATTCATGTAAGTCACTCATACCCGCTTTCTTCGGTTAATATAATAACAATCTTCTTCAAGCTTCTTTTTCAATATTTCAGGAATGTCAATGTTTATTGCTCTTTCTTCCATGTCCCTTTTGGTATGGGTCTCTTGTTCGTCCTTCTATCAAAATGTGTTAAAAAATAAATTACTCCCATATATTTTAGTGGATGTACCTTTTAAGAATAGAATATTAAACAATATTCTGTAACCTTTCAATGGGCATAGGCATTAATAACAAGAGCATATTAATACCTCTTTACTCAAAGTGTCTGTATCTTTTATAATGGATTGAATCCAGACTAAGTAGCGTTTATGTCAGACTGCTGACATAGATGGGACTTCAAAGTTAAACTGACAAAATTAAGCCTCACTGATTTCATTTAGTCTCGTTTGAGCATGACTGCATCTGTATCTAATACAATATTTTCAATAAGATTAATATAACATGTTTACTTGGTTGCAAGTTCCTTACAGTTAGAATGCATTTTTAAACAAAATGCACCAAGGATCAAAGTTAAAATCTATGATGGAGATTTCTACCCTTTGTAATCAGAAACTACTGATAACAGTTTACAGAAAGTTCTGGATTTTTTTAAACAGGGCCAAGCTAGCTTGAATGAACCTACCATTTCTATCTTCGCATCAGTATCACTTTCTTCACTCCTTATTTCTTCATCTGTGCCTTCATCACTGTCATCAGAAGAAGAACTACTTATAGCTGTATAAGAAAAAATGAGTTACCTTTGACATCTAACACATATCTACTGATTTCATTTGACCAAAGATATGTAATCGTTAAAACTAGATTTGTTTGCATATTAAAATGCCAATTTGCTTTTTGAACTGAATGAAGCAAACATAATATAGAATAAGCTAAAACTGGTATCACTTAAACACACAACACAATACTTCTGAAGAACAATAATAAATAATGAAAATTGTGATGCTCTACTTTTTCTGACTCTGCAGTAGTTAGATTTCTAGAATGCAAATCGGTTTCATCAGTAATACCATGCTGGATATTTTCTGGCCGAGATGCTGGGGAGTTTCAACTACTAAAACATCAGAAAAAGTAGAGCAACTTATAGTACAGCCTTCCAGTTAGCACAAGCACAAGTTGAGAGAGATAAACAGATGGTTTTAAACTTACCATTCCATTAGCACAGCAAAAAACATTTATAGTCTTTATAACATTTATAACTCTGGCTTATTTTTTTTCTTTCCAACAAGCCCAACAAAGAAACCACTGAGTGTTTAAAGCTTGCTTCTGTGACTTGCAGCGGCTGGAGAAGAAACAATCCAGGTTTGCTGGGGGAGAAACAATCACTGTGGAATCCTGTCTCACAGTGACACCAAAACATATACACAGGTAAAACACAGGTCAACTTACATTTTACACTAGTCTTCTCATTCTCTTCAGCAGGAAGGATCTTCAATACAGAATCAACACCAGGCAATCTGCGACGCCCTTTCTTCCCCTTTCTTCTCCTAAAAGACATTTTTAAAAACCCAACAGTTACTATCATATTTTTTAAAAATATTTTTTAACATTTCCTTCTATCAGCTAAAACACTGTATGAGAAACAACATTGTAAGACTCCACTGCAGCATGCACTTGTCCTCTTCTCTAAACATGAATATTAAGAGCTGATGCATGCAAAACAGAGATTATATTCTGGGGCTACATGAATAAGCCAAAAAGTGAACCTTTTTCTTTATTCTATATTTAAAGTATTTCAGCATCAGCGAAATTCGTCTAGAAGTCTCCAAGAGCAGCTTGCAAATAGTTAACTTGTTAGTCTCTTCCATCATGCTTACAATCTAAAAAAAGAAACGCCACACAAGGGGATAGGGTTAGCAGATAGAGGGGAATTAAATTAACAAGTTGGAATCTGTAGAAAGGGGCTCTGCCCAGCTGCTGGAGCCCAAGCATTATGGAGATGTGCCTAGCTCTTCTTCTCCCTCTTGTGGCCAAAGCAATAGTAACTGGAATCTTGAAGGAGGGACACCCTGCAGCTGGTGGGGTACAGGCATAATGGAGATGATCCTGCTCTTCCTCTTTGTGGTAAGTTTTGTACTTCAAGTTTAGAAACCATGACTTCATCCTGGTTTGGATGGTTCATGCAAATCAAAAATTCCCATATGTCTCAGAAACTGGGTTATTGTTGGCTTGTATTATAATTATAATCAACCTATCCTACTTAACAGCTATCTTTTTAAAAAGGTTATTCACACCAGACCAAACAAAATTTCATCTAATTAGACAAAGATGTCTGTTTTCTGAAAGTAGACGTAGCTAAAGAAATAAAAGATTAAAAAGAGATAGTGGATTTTTTTTATTTTATTTTTTTTTGCAAGAGCAAGGAGAAGGCATTAGTAAATCTGACTCACCACAATTATTCCAATGCTAGTATAATGCATACTCCTATCCTATTTCTAGAATTCCAAACACGAAATAGACTCTCATCCATTTCCCTCTTCGTTAGAAGGGCAACACATGGACTGAGTTATTTTATGATGATAGGGGCACTAGTTTCTAAAAGTAAAAATTCATAGTATGTAGATTAAATTTCCCTTTACAGAGGAGATAAAAGTAATAATCTGAATACGGTTACTAGTCCCAACTGCAGATGAACGTTGACCTCCTATTCAACAATTTATTAAATGGGTCTACTTTAGCGGGTCATAACCTTTGTATTTAATATTTCATTTATTAAAAATCTGATACATTTATTTGATCCTTACATGCGAGCCACAGCTTTCCTTGCCAGTTTGCGCTGTAATCTGCGGTTCTCATCAGTGTCACGAAGCACATGATCTTCAGCTGCCCATCTGTCCCAGCTGAGTATTTAAAAAAGAAAACCACCAAGAGTAAAAAATAAAGCAAGATAAGGTAAGTGTGAAGCAACTTCTTTTTGATGAAACATCATCTGAAACTGTTCAGTTTAGAGAAAAAGGCAAGTAAGGACAGACATGGTAAGAGGTACAAATAACGTGTTATCCAGAAAGTTTATAGGGAATGGCTCGAAATATCAAAACACAGCGCTATTTCTTTAACACAGTAATTAAACTGTGGAATTCATTAGCACAGTGGGTAACAACTTGAGAAAGCTTTAAAGGTGGGTCAGATAAACTCATGGGGACAGGAGTTAGCACCATCAGGAATTACCAGACCTTATGGGTACATATTACCTCTATACAGAGGTGATACACAGCCCTCAGGATTGGTAACTACTGATGGTATATCAGCTGTTGGGGAATAAAAAATGGAAGCTTCACAGAAGGATTTGATCAGCTACTGTGCAGACAGAATGTGGGAACCGAGAGGTCCTTGGCCTGATCCCACATGGCTCTTCTTTTCTCTTAAAAGAGAATTATTATAGGTCATAGGTAAAACTAAAAAGATCTAAAACTTCCATGACAATCCATAATAAGACAACACCCACAGTGAAAGATTGGTCTGGAGTCCTGGGAGTTAATATCTCCCAGCTATGTCTACCATGTTTTTGATGCTCTGGATCGGTGCTGCTGTGATCTTTAGCCTTCTAGTATTGGGTTGTGCAGGTTAGATACACAAAAACATCATGCTGCGCGTGTTAGACAGATAAGAGTTTCTGCTACTGTACGATCAATTTTGCTACCCAACACTCTCCTCATCTGAGCTAGCCATCAAAGCTATTGAGACCATGGAGACATTTCCAGATTAATTGCAAATACCAGATTAGTGAGGATACAGAATTATTGCATGAGGAAGTTGATTCATATGCCTATTACTATAGTGAAGATACTGCTAGAGATAGTTCAACGTGTGTATGCTTAAAACTGCTGCCTTGCTGTCATGAAAGAGATATTACAGGTGCATAAAATCCAAGTTCTGAATGTGGATGTTTCACATTTTGACAGTATTCTCATGAATTAAAGTAATTATTATGCATAATGTAACAATATGCATATGTGTTCTCACCTTCTGTTCCAACCGTTAAAATGGATCAGATATTCTGGAATCTTTCTTCCTTTATCATCCTTTCTAACAACAATGTCAACAATCTGAAATCAGACATTTATACATGATTTTGCAAACATTTCCTCCTGCAGGTACATACTCAATTTATCAGCAATTTATATTTTTACCATATACTGTTTACTACACATTGTTTTGTAACCCAACATTGTGACAACAGTGAATCAGAAGTAGTTTTATAAATACTAATTTCAAGCAAGAGAAATAATTTTGTTTCATAATCAACACGTTTAATTTGGATTCTACTGTATTTGGAAACAGTGGTATTCAAGTTTCAGAAAAGAAATGGGACAGTACGCAAGTGGTACAGCATTTAAAAACAACAGAACTATCACATCACTAAGGTATATCACTAAGTGGAACCTTGGAATTCACTTCCTCTAAAGTCCATCACTTAAGTCCATTCACTTCCTCTTTAGAGGTGAAACATTTAATAGATGAAAATGTTTAAGAATATCAGGTTGTTCTGTGTCTTTAAAGTTCATTTTGGTTTGAGGATGGCTACTTGCGACTTGTCACAAGCCTTTAGAAACTGTATTTCTAGATAATCCACTTTAGGAAACTGGTCTTACAATCCACAATTGGAATTAGGAACCCTACTAACTTCTTTAGATGTTTACAAATGATTTAAAGCATAGCACATACCTGTATTAACTGATACGAACCTTATTTATAAATTTTATGGCAATGAATATAAATCAACATAGAACAGTACAACTGCATAGTCAAATTTTAATGTCAAGGTGCTTCAGTTTTTCCAAGGGCACTTTCTACACAGATACAAATTTTTCTACAACAGAATTTTGTCTATTATGTCTCCATTGGATAAAATTTCACTCAGTAGGCTGCAACAGATGGAGAAGATGAATAAGGTAATCCTACAGAACTGGGTGCAAACCGTATGAATTTCAAGGATCTCAGTATGCCTTTCGTTTGTCCCACTTATTTGCTCAGAGCCCAGACTGCCATTTTAATTATACTTTAAAATGAGTTTCACACAGGTTTAAAATAAGCACACATAGGATTTGGCTGCAGAAGTCTGTTATGGTGGTGAGATCTGGGGATCTTTAATCAATCTATTCAACATCAAGCTGCAATCTTGATCCCTTAGATAATAAATTTTCCAAATGTAGTTTCAAATATGCCTAAAATTACAGTCAAATATATTGTTCACAATCTTACACCCTGAATCTAGCCATTTAGAAATCAGCTAAAATTGGAAAAGGTTTTGGAAGATGCTTGTATGAAAGCAACACTCCTCAAAATGGATCTACAAGCTGATGTTGTCATACAGGGTAAAACATATATTTATAAAGATAAATAAGCATATACCTATCATTTGAAAAAGGCCTTCATACGCTGCAGCTATAACCGGCACCTTCTCAAAACCACTAATACTACATCTTTATGCTAATTTATTTTCAGCGAGACCATAAGGGCACATAAAAGTTTATATCCTTTCAGACTAAAATGTAGACGGTTTGCATTACTTAAGCAACGTTTTAACAGAACCCAGGTAACTCTGCATATTTAACATTCCAGTGATCCTTGTAACTTGGATTTTGCTGCATATATATCCAAGCTAACCCACACTAGAAAACTGTACTTCATACTTAACAGTGTTTCTCCACCCAGCTGAACAACATGCATACTTTGATTAGAGTCCTGTTGGTTCAATGTTCTAGTGGTTGCACTTTTCCAAGGTGGGCACAATGGTGGCAAAAAAAGCCATAGGGAATTTGCCAGTTGCATGCAGCCTATTTACGTACTCCCTTTCTTCCTTATCAGCCACTCCACCCATAGTCTTGCCCTTCTTGCCACCACTGCCAATGCCAGCAGTTAGACCAATAGTCTGAACATAAGTTAAATGCAAACGGTAACACTGAAGTCATAAATATATTCTGTCTTAATGCAGAATACATTTCGTATGCATACAAATATGAAGCATTATTTATGGTGTAAAAATAAGCTAGTTTTACTAAAAGGGATGAGAAGATGAAAAGTTGCTTCCCTTGAATCAGTAATTCTTTGTATAGCTAAACTAGAAAGTGAGGGACACTGCGGTTGTCAATCAACCAGAAAAAGGAAGCACCTGGCCTGCTCTCGTACCTTTAAAAGCAGTCTGACAAGCAGATTAAGTTGATCCTACTGTGTGAATAGATGTCAACTGATAACCAATGTGATCAGTGTGTGGTACATTATCTGTATCATCTTACGAAGGAGAGGAAGCTTGTACCATGCTTGCCCTCCTAATTAAGAAATCCAAAGATAAAATTCCCCGCAGTATTTTCCAAAAGACAAATACAGACCACCTGCTTACATGTACCCCATGAATGTCCAATCTTCACTAGCCAAGAGTGGGCAAAGTGCAGAGCTGGGACCACACGTGATCCCCAAGGCCAGTCCAGTACTACTCAAGTAGTGATCCTCAGCAAGTTTCCAGGAAATAAACAGTTGTAGTAATGGGATGCAAATACAGTGCTGCTGCCTGGCACACTGTGAAAAACAACCTGCCTGTCCTCCACATCAGATAGTTTTAGAAGCATTACCCTTTTCTACTACTTCTCTGCAGAAAAAGTGAAGTGCTTCATTTCCATAAGAGGCAATTAATATTTTAAACAGCTTAGGTGGCACTTCGCATAGGTTTGGGAGGGGGTCATTCAAACCAAATAGACACATCCAACCACTTTTTTTATTATTATTATTTGCAGGCCATTTTGTGGCAGTCCTCATTGAGGGGAAAAACCCCGACCCCAGACCACTGTAGTTGCCTAAATGATTATTCGTGTGTACCCCTTATCACCATATACAGTAAGAGCATCTTTAAAGGCAAGGTTATTGGAGGCAGAGATCCTGCTAGCGATACAGAGACCACGAGGAGGGGGAGGAGGAGCCGGGTGCTTATTCTGGCTCCCATTCTTCCCACACCGTCTCTTTCCTCACCTCCTAGCCGGGCTCGCCGTCTACCTGTGACTACGCTATCCTACGGGATCCGTGCCTCAGCCCACAGGCACCACGGCCTCCGGGATAGCAGCAGAAGCAGCAATAACAACAACACGCTTTATAAATATTTCCCCAAGCCCCGCTGCTGGCGAGGGAGGAGCGGAAAAGGCACGAAGGACGCCTCCTCTCAGGGCTTCCAAAAGACCACAAATCAGCCAGCGCCCGCCTCCCACCTCAAAGCGAGAGAAATATAACAGCCGGAAGTTGCCGCGAGAAAGGAGGCCGCTTCCGCTCTAAGGGCGGCTGGAGGCGGCGGGAGGGAGCGAGGCCGCGGGCGCGCGCGTGGGCGGCGGGGTCCCCCACCTTGGCATCATAAAGCACCTTCGCCTTGGTCGGGTCGGGCTCGAAGCAGAGAACTCGCTCGCCTTTGTGGAATTTAAATTTCATTCCCCGCGAGGTCATTTGTTCATCATGGCGAAAGGCGAAAGAGACGGCCACGCCCCGACACGGAGGCGGGGAGCTTTTGAGCGCCGGGCCGCGGCTCCGCCTCTGCGGCTCCCGCCTGCGGCTCCCCGCGCTCGAGGGAAGGAGGGATTTTGGGTTCCCGCCTCCACCTGGCAGGCCGCGCGCGAAGGAGAGCCTTAGCCGGCGGGATCCGGTCGGGGTTGGGGCGGCCCGCCTTAGGATCACGGGCCTCCGTCCCATCATAGGCCATTTCCGCGCTAGACTGTTATAGTGCTGTTATCCCACTTCCAACGTCCCATGGAATCCTGGAATCAATCGGATGTTGGAAGTGGAATAATAGCACTGTAACAGTCTAGTGCGGAAATGGCCATTGTCTCACAACAATCCTGTGAGGAAGGTCGAATAACGCCAAAGCAGCGCCTCTTGATGGCTGATGTAGTCGATGCAAAGGTCCTTAATAGCTGCTCGTTTTTATCCGCATCCAGCTTGGTTTGGCTCCTAACAAGACTCCATTGGCTTTCAGTAGGGCGTGGTTTCTCCTCAGCGCGTATTTGAGGGCCTCCTTAATTCTTGTTTTTAAAAACAATCACTCCCAAGAGCTGCCGTCGGCCGTCAAGATATCTCGGTATTATTTAACTTTGATCACGGGACTGCTGAGAAACGATAATGGGGAGAACCACGAACCTCATTTTCAACTCATTGGAAGGCAGAGGGGCAGAAATGTAAACAATGCATACAAGCACAACTTTGCATTGAAAATGAGGTTAAACCAAGATGAATGCCGCAGCAGCTCTGCCCTTTGGCATCAAAACGGATTCAAATGCCCGCTCTTCAATTAAAAATGTGAGTTGTAAGGTCGTGTATACCTCCCTCACTTCCAAAGCTGTGCTGTGGCACTGAACGTTTGAGCAGAAATGCCTAGGATTGCTGATCCGATCATTTCATGCCTATAAAAAGGTTTCATTCTAGACTTAGTAAAATAAATGCCACAATAAACTTTCAGGCTTTCTTCCCTGACTGAAGGATATACCCTGTTGAACTCAGAGGGCAGTCCTAGACCAATAAAGACACGGGGGCTATTCCATCTTTCTCTCCTTAACAGGTTTTTATCCATTTATTTGATCGGGAAAAAGAGAGATGGAAATAGTGGGGAAAGGGGAGGGTTACAAAAGGAAGATAGCAATGTTTGAAGGAGTGCTATTCAAAGCCCTGGGCCCTCAGTCACTGGCTGCCAGTTCTTGGTGGGTTTCCAGGAAAGAAAGGTTTGTAGCCAATGAGCATATATTGGGGGGGGGGGAATAATTGCTGGTCCCCTGCATTAGCCTGAGAAAAACCTGGCCTCGGCCATCACCCTCAGCAAGTTCTGTGAAAAGATTACTGAAAGGGGGGGGAGTATGCATCTGAGAGTATGCTCTCATTGTGGCTTTCTCTTGAGTAACTGCACATAGGATTACAGCCCCTACGTAGGCCTATTTAGGTAGTTGCTATTGGAATCGAGGAATCCGAGATGTCATGACTAATTTAATCACCAGACACGGAAGTGTACCTTGGCCATGTCACCAGCCCTCTTTGTGGAATATTCTCTGTATACATCCATTCTGTACTTTTCAGACTAATGCAAACATTACGCCTAGCCTAGAGAAGGGAGGCATTCCAGGTAGGTGCTTCTGCATTTAAGGGGTTAGGTATGCCACATGGTACTAAATAGCCCTTCATATGTTTGGTATTTAACAACAGAGCTGTGATTTAGACACAATCAGGACTGCAGTGAATAGTTCTCTTTGCCTTCATCAAGCCACAAGGCTTTCTTGTTTTTAATTCTCTGTATCGTAATGGTAAGAATGTGTCAAGATACAGGCCATTTTCACAAATGCTACTGAATTTGTTCCTTCTGTGTCTTGAATTTGTAACTTGAGTGTAAAAATAGCATTAGCCATTATTTTATTTTAGAAGTATTGCCTTCTGCTCTGCTCTCATTGGGTACGTTTACATTTTCTGACACTTTAAACTGAGAGTCTACAAACTAAAAAGCTATTCTTCCTTATGAAAATGTCAGTAGACTTCAGTAGATTTATGTAAATATTAAACACAACTTAGAAACTGTGTCTGTTTCGTTAAAAAAAACTCAAACCAAATTAATCATCAACAAACAGGACTGGCAACAGAAAGTTTACGACATGTCATATAGCATTCATCATGCTAGCCAGCCATTACTCTTTCTGTGGTAGTCTATTCCAGATCCCTCACCCATGTTCTTTCTCTTTTTGCCAATAGCCAGTCACCGTTCTGTACCTCCTACCCGTGCTTAGTCCTCGTAGAGCTGCTGTCTGCCATTCCTCTCCTAAATACTTCTTTAATCTTTTGCAAAATATTTGTATCAGGCCTGTTGATATCTCCCTCTTGTGTATTTTAGCCAAAGATCTATGCTGAGAAGTGAATTCATGATTAGTACAATAAGTAAAGTTTACAAGAACGTCAAGACATAATCAACAAACCGCTTAAAATTATTGTTTTAATCAAAGAAATGTAGTCCACTAAGGCAGGGGTGGGGAAACAGCATTAGTTCCAAGGGCCAAATTGTCTCCTGAGACCAGTCCAGAGAACCAGATGGTAAGGGGGAAGTCTCCTACCCACCAAAGCTTTGTCTCTAAAGGCCAGCTCCCTGACATTTTCCAGTCCTCTTCTATTTTGCCTTCTTCAATGCAGAAAGAGGCACAGGACAAGGCACCTGCTCAGGAGATGCTTCTGCAGGTATCAGCTGAGTCACAGAAAACTGGCATTGTTGTGTTGTTGTTGTTGTTGTTGTTGTTGTTGTTGTTGTGTGTCTTCAAATCATTTCTGACTTACAGCAACCCTAAGGTGATGCTATGATGAGTTTTCTTGTTGCAAGCAGAGACTTCCACAGTACCTGTAGGAGCCTAGACCCAAGTATCCTGTTTCAGGCCATGGACCAGCAGACTATCTGTAGCAGATCAGTAAGGCCCAGTTATGAATTCACTGTCGAAAATCAATTAAAAGGTTCAGACACAGGAACAGCATATGAAAAAGCAGTATGAAAATAGCTTAAGTCCAAGGGTGGAGCAGAAAGGAATCCACTGATGAGCTGGGTAGCCAATGGATATGCAAGTTTATCACCTGCGAAGCCATAAAAACATACTTTACCCAACACTCTCTGCTAGAGCTGGGGGGAAAAAAACCCAGAACCTTCAGAGTCATCACTGAGAACACTGCTGTAGGCCAGCAAGATTAGCTACATCAGGAGTCTATTTACAGGAAGTACTCTATTTATAGTACCTCTTTGCTCATTATCAGGCTGGTTGTGGTCAACAGAACTTGTATCTTTAGGTGCCTCTTCTCCCTAAAGCTAGAGAGGTTACTATCTGCATCTTGAGGAAAAGATTAGACTGTTATTTTTCCTGAGGGTGCAGGACCACCTTGATCGCTAATTTCTTTGACAAGGCATGTTACCCTCTGATTATTGAGTTGGCAGTCTTCTGCTTATTCTTTCAATGAAGAAGAACTGGTAGTAGGGATGTGTGGGAAGTATGACATCAAACCAGATTTATTCTTCTTGTGCGTATCCAGATTAAGGAAAGCAAGGAGAAAAAAGTGACCTGGCATGGTCTCCAGAAACACTGTTCTTGTTAGAATTATAATAACAGAGCCACTTTTTCAGCAGCTAAAAGAATTAAATTCCCCATTTCACATCTCCATCCTATGCTATGTTTGGTAACTCACAATTATAGGGCTGTTTGACTTCATATTAAAAGGGGATCTACACAGTGCATCCAGAGTACAAACCTCTATAGATACTACATAAAGTGGCATATGAGACAACACTCTTCACAGATACAGGATCACTTGTGGTTCAAAAGTTTTCTCTCCAGCTTGGGCTGTAGGGCCAGTTACAGTCCCTTCTAGACAGACAGCCCAAGAACATTCATCTGTATTCTGATGACGTCTAGCCACCTGATAATTAAGATTTCTTCATGTGTAAGGATATAGCCTCTCCCTCCCCAATACTTTAGATAGTTCAGAACAATATATTATTGCTGGGAAAATCAATGCCCATGCTAGCAGCTGGGGTTTTGAGAACAATATTGCACACCCTGGCCTTAGGACAGTAAGAGACAGCAGATTAAAAGGTTCCTTTTCAGTAGAACTTGTAATAAAATTAATTGCTGCTGTTTTCGAGCTCTTTTACAGTATTTATAAGTCTAGGTTTTAAGTGGGTGTTTAATGATTTGAGAGCTACCACTTTATTTCTTTATCAGTAGATTTATTGTTAATTTTTGTTTTATATATGTCACCTTGGGAATCTTGGCAGATAGTGTTTTGTGTTGTCACAGCCTTTTGATGCTGATTTCCTTGAAAAGTGCATCTCACATCTTTAAAAAAATGATACTGCACTTGTAAGAATCATGTTATGGTATGGGATTCTGTAAAACACATCACCTTGAATAAGTTACTACTGAAGCCTAGTGCAGGGTTTTCCAAATGGTGTACTGTGACACGTTAGTGTGTCACCTGAAGTGTGTAGGTGTGTTGCCTAAAATCTTGGAAATGTATGTTATTATTTATAAATCATATATTTTTAAAAATATATGAAAGGTTTTCATAAGATATGTTGCATCCCCACACATTTTGTTACTACAATTTATGTATGTGTCTGTATCTCTTATAAGGGGTTAGTTTAACCACCGGTTTGCTAGTAAAACTGAATTACTGTGTTGCAAAATGATGCATGTCTAAAAAGTATGTCACCAACATGAAAAGTTTGGAAAGCTCTGGCCTAATGCATAATTGCTGTGTTACCCCCATTAGCAGACCTCATCCTGGGGGGATATAAAATTAATCAAAAATATATCAGCTATGCCAGAGAGATTGCCTAGGTGGGTGCATAGACAAATAGGTCAAGCGACCAGATGTAGGTCAGGGCCAGAAAAATCTCCAGTCACATTTCCCAAGGAGACCTCAGGCAAGGCATGTCCTCAGCCACAAAGCCAACCTGAGGGGATTACCGGGTTTTCCCCTGTTCAGCAATGCTTGCATCAGCAAATCCTATGAGCGCAAGGTCTATTTACGTGAAATAATCATGTAAGCTATCCAGTTGCTATTGTGCGGTATTCTCCTTCTGTTTTAACCATTGTTCTTCCCGGGAAAGGGTCTGCCTCTGAGGTACGTTCTGCCCTATAAGTAGTCTCCCTTTCGAGACCCTCTTTGGAGAACTCCCCCACTATGCTAGCAGACTGGCACTCTGTTAGCCGAGTGCTCCCCTCAGCCGCCTCTCTTTGCTGAGCTCCTTCTCTCTTGCCACTTCCTGAACCAAAGACTTCTGGACAGGTGCAGTATTACTGCCCTCACACCCTCTCCACCTTATCCCTATAAGCTTTCACCTCTTTTCCTTTTTGATAGTCCTCGTGTGTGTGAGTGAGTGGCTGCGTTTGTGCATGGACTGCATTTGTGCGTATTTGCTAATAAATTTCATTATTCAGACGATTGGCTGGGTTTTGTTTGGTCTGATCCCATAAAAATTGTGTTGAAGTTCTCGCTGGTTTACCCTGCCCCTTGTTCTGCCATAGCCAGTGCTCTGCTATTTCCCCAATCTTTGCAGTTTTGGAGCGAATCAAGGTGTCCTTCAGGGGACCCCCAGAAGTCAGGGTAACAGCTGAGTATTATCAATTGGTAAGCCTAGTTCCTGATGCCTTTCTGTTGTCAACTGCAAAATGGCATCTCTCTAATGCTTGGGACTGTCTTGATTTCTCTTTTTTTCTGGGAAATTTAACGAGTCTCCCCTTCATTCACTCCATTTCCTCTTCTACTTTCCATGTAATAAGCATCCTCTGTCCTTTAGTGACTCTTAACACCTGTGATTTAATTTCAATACTTTGCTTAGATTTTCATTGTTCACTTTTCCTAGCTGTTTCAGTCAATTCCTCTCTGCACTGTGGAAACTGTTCCTGCCTACACACCCAACTTTGTCATTACACAAAGTTACTGGAATGGTTTCAAAGAACCCCAGGGATGAGAATCAGCAATGTCCCTCCAACCCTTGCTCAGGAAATGGGATAATATTTTCTGCTGGGAAACCACCTTGAACTTGGGATAAAGAGTTAAAACTCAGATTACTTTAAGGACCAGAAAAATATCAGCAAAAGACATAGTGTTGTATGTTTTGGGAGAATGCTATGAATACGATCTTTTTGTTTTAGCTTGACTTGGTATGATGTGCATAGAAAATACAGGGAAAGAAGGCAATCTTTTAAACTAATTTACTAACATGTACACGCTGTTTCCATTTCCAATCATATGATCACCTATCATCATCACTTATCACAAATCACTTAAAACAGACAGCTGACTTTGTCAACCTATGACAACTTTGGATCTTGTCTCATTATATATCTTCCCATGGGTAAAAAACCTAGCCAAACAAAAAATAGTGGTATAAAAAAACCTCTAAGCCACATATCATAAAGTTCAGCACTAGATCACATGTATATTGAAATACTGCTTGGTGTACACAGGTTGATCAGATATCTGAGAACATGAATCAACTGTTTGGGGCAGGTTTGCCTTAGATTCACCATAGGTTGGAAATTATTTGAAGGCACATGAGTACTTGAATTTAACTCTGCAAAAATCAACTTCTGCTGCACCAAGGAAGAACTGACTAAGCAGACATATGATGTGCTTTAAAAAAAAATCATTTTTTTTTACATATGCATATTCCCAGTGCTATAGCTACAGGGACGCGCAAAATGAGGACATAATGCTTCCTCTTCCCATATAAGAATTCTGCTTCCCCCGGAAATCTTCCTTCAGTCCCCAAATGTCTAGCATTGTACCTCAGTTGAACATTTAATAATACAGGGCAGGTAGCTACAAAAAAGTGGCAGACACAGCTATCCTGGGAATCTGAACAAAAGAAAATGTAAGAGTTCTAGGTGTGAACAATTTTCAGTGTCTTCCTCTTTGCAGTGCTAGAAATTTGGGGACAGTGGGACTGACCAAAAAATTCATGGGAGTGAATTATTGTTTTGAGGGAATGGCATCTCATCTCTGCTACACTTCAATACATGTACAAATTCTCCTTGTGTTGGTTTTAGCCATGCATCCTCACCATGTATGAGTAAAATGAATGGAAGAATATTAGAAAATTGTTAGCCATTTGAAGATTGGTAGTTCTTTTCTAAGTGCATTTAACTGAACACAAAGGACAATTGTCTAAATCAACCACACTGATTTGTAACCATGTTGAGGAATCTGCCAGAAAACAACTATTTCCAGCTTAAGCAGAGGTGAAAACTAGTGTAGCTACTTAGATTGTTAGTAGTGTAACCAATGGTTCCTTTGAGCATGTAAATCACACCTTTCCTCATAGTTCAAGGTAGCATAGGAAACCTGTAAAAGATTGTTTAAAAGTGCAATATATAAAAGAATAAGAATAAAGACTAACAATACAATAATTTATTGTATCTTTTGCAGCTACTGCTGAAGTATGACCCTTATGGAGCAATCCTAAACATGTTTCCTCAGAAAATTCTTCTTGTGGACTTGCGCTTAGGAAAGTGTGCATAGCATTGTAGTCTGAGTCACTTAGCTCATTATTGACCAAGTCGCCAAGATATTTCTATGCCTGTTTGTTATCACCTTTAAATCTGTTTAACAGAAATTAGCATTTACAACCAGTTAGATCACCTCTGAATACCACTGTCAGCTATTTGGTACGCATGTTACCTCACTGGAAAATCCTGTCCCAGGGTCTACAATTTTGATATTTAAATATGATTCAATGTGCCTGAGAGGTCACCTGGACAGGCACATGGCAGCAACGGTTGAACGATCAAAAACCAGGTCAGACCAGTACACTCCCCCGTCACGTAGCGCCAGGAGACCTCAAGCTGTGCAAACCCACAGTAGACAAAGGGGCCTCAGCCCCTGAGAAGCCAACTTGAGGGGATTAGTGTGTTTGCCCTAAGTTGAGCATTGATAACTGTAAGATCATATCAGGCAAGGATCATTTACATAAAGTCACAGCACAGCCCAATGCAGCCGAAGCTCGTGAAACTTTGGCAACACCTCATAATCCCATCATGCAAAGGAAGTTGCCATTGTGGAGCTCCTTTCTCGTTGAGACACTCATTGTTCTCCCTGGGGAAGAATTAGCCCTCCAGGTACTTTTTCCCTTACAAGTAGTCTCTGTTTTTGAGCGGTTCTTTGGATCGCTCCCGGTCGTACCAGCAGACCATTTCTCCATCCGTCAAGTAATCCCCTCAGCCCTCTCCATGCTGAGCTCTACTTCTTCGCTGTGTTTCCTGGACCAAGGACTTCAGGAAAAGGTGCAGTATTACCCCAGCTACAATCCCTTCAATATTTCCCCTATCCAGTTTCCTCTCTTTTGCTTCTTAATAGGTCTTGAGTGAGTGAGTGCGTGAGTGATCACGTTGGTGCATGAGACTTTCATTCAATAAAATCATTTGTTAGACATTTTCGTTTGGTTTTTGGCTTGGCCTGACCCTGTAAAAACTGGGTAAAAAGACCCCGCTAGGTTACCCTTCCTTTTGCATTGCTATTGCTCATGCTCTGGCTAGTTTCCATTCCCTACCACGTGGAGCATATTAAGGCATCCCCCAAGGGACCCCAGATATCAGGGTAACATGCAGACCTTCCAATATTCCACAGAAGAAAATTAGGACACATACATCCAAGCAGTCATGACACATGTTTCCAAGAGTGTTGTCAAGATAGCAAAAGTTATTAACCAGGAAGAACAGAAAAGCCTGGAGAGGCTGCAGCAGTTTGCTTTTGCCTGAGCATCCTAGTAAAGGCAAAAGCAAAGATCCTGCCCCCCTCCTTTTCTCTCCTTGTGCTAAATTAATTAAGTGCAGACTACAGAGTATGCTTTGAACTCAGTTTGCAGGAACTGAATTGGGGGAAAATGGAAGAAAGAGAGGAAAAACTGGGACATTTTAAAATCAGATCAGATCAGATGACAGTGAATTAATTGAGATTTCCATGACAAATTGGAATACTTTGAGATCATGGATACCTCTGACAGATCCTATTGCCCTTGTCAAACTTTTATTTATCTGGGTCAGGATGGTAGCCTCCTAGACCATCACTGTAGCATCCTCAGAGTTATTTTGACATAGTCTTCCAGATTAGCCTGGGAGAGAAGCGGGCTGGAAGTGGCAGTTATGGAAACTGGCGTCACTGACACCTATTTGGCAGGGTTCCATGGTGACTGCCGTGCTGTAAATAAATCTGTAGTTCTAAGACTTTTATTTCATAACGTAAAATCTTCCTATGTAACAGGTCTGTCTTCTTCTTAGACAATACAGCCAGTTTAGCATATCCACTGCCATGGCGATATAGTACATAACACAGATAAATCATTGGTACAACAGTGTAAAGGCAGGTCAGTTACCTGCTACATAACTCAATCCAAATCTGTAGTCCCTAGCACAGAGTGCAGTTTTTCTAATTCCCCGCTAGGTGGCCTGGATACCCCACTTGTTTTTCAAGAATAACAAGCCAAAATATTTATTTCATAAAGCTCGAGGTCAGACTAACCAAATGGAGGGTATTGGAGCAATGAAACTGTTGAAAATGAGTAACAGCTGTCTTCTCAGGTTTTCTGTTTGAGAAGAGAAAAAGCCTTCTCAGAAGCAGCATTTTTGTTTTTCTTTGCCCCTATGAAAGCAAGATGACTGTTTTGGTAAGCTACAACTGCTTGGAAAAAAAAATAGAAAAATTAAGCTTTTATATCTTTATGAAAATAAAAGTAGGCAATACCATTGAGCAGATCTGAAATACTATTTATCTTTTCCCAATAGCTTAAAACCCATTCTGTGGCCAATTGTGTACCATTCAGAGTCTACAAACATGTGAACAGAGGATTATTAAAGGCAATTCTTCAACAAAACCAGCACCTAATCCAGACTGTGTTGTTGGAATAAGTTTTGGTAAAATGCAAAGGAGTCCGTGGCAGGAGGGGGCACTCCCTTAGTGTGAATATTGCTTCTAATGCATTCCCCACTTCCAATTTTCTGTAACTGCTCCAACCTGTCTGAAAAACAGTGATAACAAAACAAAAGTTGACAAGTGGACAATATGCTAGAAAGCACTCTCACATGGGTGATTTATT
>CAOKZL010004368.1:0-40835 GCA_948472985.1 Iguana delicatissima
GGAAAATGTGGATTATTAATCCCACATTTTCCTGCCTGTGTAAACAGGGCCACATACTACACTAGAGAGCTAATCCAGGTCAAAACTGGATTTTCTTTGTATAGCTCCTTCTGGCATCCTGGGGTTTGTAGTTTGCTGATGCCCCAGCATACTTTTGCAGAGAAGGCTGTGACACCTTGTAAAACTGCAAAGCCCAGAATTCTGTATGAGCTTTTCAAAGGAGTGATGCAAAGGAATGTTTCTGCTGTTCTTGAAATCTCAAACCTGTCCCATCCAGTCAAGTGCTGAACTTAAATATTAAGTGTTCAATTTAAATATCTTAGAATACAACCCCGGATGTAATTTCTGAAATTGTTAGCAAAGGTCATTATTACTGCAAGGGAAAAAGTCCTGTACTTGCTATCTTTCCCTGTGTGTCTGGGCTCTCAGGTTTTCAGGCATCCTGGTCTCCAACAAACTGTTTGGTTGGTGGATTCAAAAGTTTGGGTTTGCCAATTTTGGCACGGGAATCCGGATTCATGAATCTCAAATCTTTGCCCAGAATTTGAGGATTTGGTTAGCCCATCCCTAGGAGAAACCATAAATCTATGGAATGTGGAGTATGCTCCTACCATGACATCAGACTATTGACTAAATACGAATCAAAGCCTGGAAAACCAGGGAGGAGTTGGGATTGCTAAAGGGAAATCAATTTCTCTTTATTTACTTTTTGATTTATACATTTAATTTGAGTATTTGGTACTGTATATAAATTTATTATCTTATTAGCATTACATAAAACAACTGATTATATTTGGACACTTTGGATCTAAGATTGCTTATAACTAAAGGGTAATGTTTGCATAAGATAAATTACAGATGAGAGAAGATCGAGGGAATCTCTTTTAATTATAAACAGCAACAATACAGAATTAACTTGGCCTTTAAGGCCAAAGAAATGATGGAAAGATTGAAGAAGGACTTTCAGAAGACACCAGAACCAGACGAAGACACTGAACAACAAACTTTGGGAAAAGAAAAAGAGGGAAGAGAGATACAGAGGCAAGAAGAAGAAGTTGAAGACCCAACTAGACAAGCATCAGATTCAGAGCGAGAAATGGAAGAGGAAGGAGAGCTTGCAGGAGAGACATTACATAAAAAACATGATTGGATTGCATAGATTTAATTAATAAAATGGAAAAAATGTGGCTTAAAATATACACTTGGAACATTAAAGGATTTAACTTGGAATATAAAAGAAGACAAATTTTCCATCATCTGGAAAAGCAAAAATTGGATGTAATTTGTTTACAAGAAGTCCAAATAAGTACCCAAGATTTAAAATATGTACGGAATCCTAAACTAGGCAGTTGCTTTGCGGCTTCAATTGATCAGAAGAAAAGAGGCATATTGATATGCAGTAGAGTCGCGGTTATTTGACCTAAACAGGCACGTGGATGGTCGGATAACTGAAATGATGGATGATCTGGACGCCCGTGGCGGCCGCCATTTGGGAGCGTGTCGGGGCGGGCCTGGGGGAGAGTCGGGGCGGGCCTGGGTGTGCGGAAATGCCCACAGCCACGCCCCCAGGCTGCCGCGACATCGGTTAATCTGGAAGGTCGAATAACCGAACGTCGGATGACCATGACTCTACTGTATGTGAATTCAAAATATGGTGCACAATTAAAATTTCAAGACAAAAATGGACATTATCTTGCAGTAGAAGTTGATACAAAACAAGGCAAGATATTAATAATAGGAATATATGCACCTAATGGAGCCAGAGGAGTTGTTTTTTTCTAAAATAAATGGTGAAATACAAAGATATGTACAAGATACAGGCAATTCAGGTGTGTTGGTTCTTGGAGATTTTAATGGAGTAGTGAATCCTACAGTGGACAGAACAACACAAAAATTGATACCGCGAAACAATGGAAAACTACCCAAAAGTTTTTTCCAGATGATGGATGATTTAGACTTATATGATGTTTGGAGATATAAAAATGGACAATTGGATGGATATACTTTTTTTTCAGACAGACACAAATCTATGTCTAGAATTGATATGATTTTGGCATCTAAAGAGTTGCTGTTGAAGACATGTGAAATAGTCCTCCAAATTTGTGTTCAGATCATTTTCTGCTACAAGTGACCTTTAAGGTCATGAGTAGAGAGAGGGCATGGAGGATTAATGAAGAGATCTTAAACAAGGAAAAGTACATTCAAAAAGCAGAAAGAGAGTTAATTAACTATTTCAATGAAAACATGACAGCTGAATTGCCAATGAAGACAATATGGGATGCAAGTAAAGCAGTGATGCGTGGGAATTTTATCAGATGGTCTGCTGAAATCAATAGGGAAAGGAAGCGTACAGAAGAAAGGATCCTGGGGAACATGAAAGAATTGGAGAAACAGATGAGGAAAAATCTGACAGATAATTCTACAAGACAAAGGATTAAGGTGTGTCAAGCAGAATTGAATCAATTACATCTGGGAGAAATAGAACAACAGATGCGTAGACTAAAACACACGTCTTTTGAACAGGCTAACAAACCTTCTAATCTTTTGTCCAGCTAATTGCGAAAAAGAAGATCAAGAAATACAATAACAGAGATTACAACGAGGAAGGAGGAGATAAAACAAGCATTCTATTCTTATTACACAAAGTTATTAAGTAATACCTCCTTGAAAAAAAAATCAAGGAGAATTGGAAGAATATTTGGAGAGGAAGAATAAAATCATATTCTCAGAAGAACAGAGAGAGACACTAAACAAATCAGTATCGATGATGGAGATAGTAGAAGCTGTCAGGAACGCAAAGAATGACAAATCCCAGGACCTGACGGCTTTACAGCAAAGTACCACAACATTTTGGAACATGAACTTTCACCTCCACTTCAAACAACAATGAATGAGATTAAGAAGGATGGAATACCAGAAACATGGAAAGAAGCTAATGTAGTCTTGATTCCAAAAGAAGGAAGAGATGCAATGGATGTTAAGAACT
Source organism: Iguana delicatissima (assembly GCA_948472985.1). NCBI lineage: Eukaryota > Metazoa > Chordata > Lepidosauria > Squamata > Iguanidae > Iguana > Iguana delicatissima. The sequence goes on from CAOKZL010004368.1 coordinate 2,987, forward strand.
ACAGACCCATCTCACTATTAAACATGGACTACAAGATTTTTGCCGCTATTTTGGCAGAGAGACTTAAAAAAGTACTTCAAGAACATATTCATGAAGATCAGAATGGCTTTTTACCTAAGAGAATGATGCGTGACAATATCAGGACAGTTTTAAATATAATTGAATATTACGAAAAACACAATTAAAGAAAGCTAGCTATGGTATTTGTTGATGCAGAAAAGGCTTTCGATATGGTCAATTGGTCATTCTTGAAGACGACTATTAAGCAAGCACAAGCGGGAGAAAAATTCATTTCATGGATTGAAGCAATATATTCTCAACAAATGGTGAGAATAATTATAAATGGAGAACGCACTAAACCGATTGAAGTATTGAGAGGAACAAGGCAAGAGTGCCCTCTATCACCTTTGTTATTCATTTTGACATTAGAAATACTTAATATAAGAGAAGATGTGGTGATAAGAGAAGTCCAGATAAAGAAATTTCAATATAAACTTAAAGCCTTTGCAGGTGATTTGGTACTTTTTTTGGATGATCCCCTCAAGAGTGCTCAAAGATTGATGGAAACTATTCAAACTATTACTCCGGTTTCAAGATTAATAAGGAAAAAGCAGTGTATATAACAAAAAACATGAGGGAGAAAGAAGAGATTAAATTCAAACAAGTTACAGGATTTAATAAAGGAGAGAAAGCTAAATATTTAGGAGTTTGGATTACAAAAAGAAATAATGAATTGTACCATAACAACTATGATAAAAAATGGAAGGAGATAACTCAAGATTTGGAAAAATGGACCCAACTTAAAATATCTTTGCTAGGACGGATATCCATGATAAAAATGAATGTGCTTCCAAAAATGAATTATCTCTTTCAAAATGTGCCTGTCATTACAAATATCAAACCTTTTGTCCAATGGAAAAGAGACATAACTAAATTTATATGGCAAGGGAAGAAACCAAGAATTAAATGGAGAATTATGACGGATCTAACAGTGAGAGGTGGTTTAGGCCTGCCGGACTTACAGGTATATTACAAGGCAACGGCACTCACTTGGATAAAAGACTGGATAAATCTTCAAAATATGAGAATGCTGGCGTTAGAGGGAGCAGACTTAGGGATGGGATGGGATGGCATGCCTGTATGTTTTATGAAAAAGCAGCAATAGATAAAGATTTCACGCATCATTTTGTAAGGAAATCGTTACTTAAAATATGGACTGATTATAAGAAGAAGAACATAAGGCAGTTACCCAATTTGGTCTCTCCGCAAGAAGCCTTTTTTGGGAGATGGACAGACACAGACAAATGGTTACGGTATGAAGACTTCTTAGAAATGACAGAAGACTGCGGCGTGAAGATGAAATCAAGAGAGAAATTGGAAACTGAAGGAAGAAAATTAAGCTGGTTTCCCTATAGACAGCTAAAGGAAAGATTTCAAATGGATGTACAAACTTATGGAATACAACAAAAGGAGCAAATCCATCTACTGCAATTGTTAAGAGAAAATCCACCACACTTATGAGCATATTTGTATCAAGAAACTTTACACCAAGAATGCGAGGAAGAGACAGTTAAAGTAGTAATGATACAATGGGCACAAAATGTTGGACATCCAATGCAGTTAGAATGGTGGGAACAGAGTTGGCAATGAACACAAAAATTTGCTGCTGCTCAAAATTTAAAAGAAAATTATTACAAACTATTTCATAGATGGTACATGACACCAGAAAAATTAGAGACAATTTACAAGACGGGTACAGGTCAATGTTGGAAATGCCAAGAGAACTCTGGTACACTATTTCACATGTGGTGGTCATGTCCCAAAGCACAAAAATGCTGGAAAGAAATACACAAGAAAATAAGTTCAATTTTGAAGATTGAATTTGGGATGATACCTGAATTTTACTTGTCAAACATGACATATATATTAGATCGGTGATTCTCAACCTGTGGGTCCCCTGATGTTCGTGGACTTCTGCCCCAGAAGCCCCAGCCACTATGGTCAATGCTCAGGGCTTCTGGGAGCTGAAGTCCACGAACATCTGGGGATCCACAGGTTGAGAACCACTGCATTAAATGGAACGTCAGTCAAGGAACATTGGAGAATAATATTATATATGGTGACGACGGCCCGCATTGAGTACGCACGACTTTGGAAAAATGAAACTACACCTACTATTGAACAGTGGTGGACAAACTTTATGGAAAACAGAAATGCGGACATTCCTACACAAAGACTAAAAGGGAAATCAGATGAACACATTAATAAAGAGTGGAAGATCGTTTCAGATTTGGGTTGGGTGTAGACAGAAGTCAATACATAATTCATGATATCAATTACTATACAGGGTAATAATCATTGAAATATCGTGTAACAAGTAAAGTAGAGAAATATAGCAGGAACTGACGAATTATTGATTACTAACATTTTATTGCAATACGTATACAAATAGAGGCAATATTAATAATTGTAATCCAGAAAGGAAAGGAAGAAGAAATAGTATTGCGTGTAAACATTGCAGAAATAATTGTTTGTTTTATTTGTTGAAACTTTAATAAAATTATATGTATTTAAAAAAAGCCTGGAAACCCCACACCAACCTATGGATTCCGGCCGTGAAAGCCTTCGACTTTACATGATGTAAAGATGATCAATAGTTTGGCCAGTGGTGGCTCAATAAGCAAGCTTGCTTTAAGAATTGCTTATTCTGTTCTGGTCCTGTTTGTAATCAGTATATACAAGTGAAGGCCTCCTGAGAATGACCTGGGAAGAGGGTCAGGTAGACTCAGGAACTTGCAGGTCAAACAGAACGTAACGCCTGTAGAAGCTGTAACTCTGCTGACGCTGATGCGTGAATATTTTCTTCCTGTAAGCATTCTTTAACATAAAGATAAAAATGGTGTAAGAGGGAAAGCCTGAAAGAATAAGTCATTCTGCTTCTCTTTCTGGGATGGATCCTTTGGCTAAAGTACGTGTGTGTGTGTGTGTTGGTCTTTGCTTCTCTTTTTCATCTTCCCACCTTGTGTTTGGGGGTTCATATCAGCTCCGTGTCCATCTGGGGTACAGTAAGATGTGGTCCGTTTATCCACTCTAAAACAGTGGAATCCATTTCAGTTCCAGGATGTGCTATCATATATATACATATATTTCAAGCAAGCAAGGTGCCCAGTAACCCTTCCAAACAAGATTAACAGCAATTACTAACTAGACCTGGGAACCAAATAGCAGGACAGGCAAAGTACAATATGCTTGTGACAGACAGTATGGCAAGGATTAGCATATTTACTAACCAATCACCCTTACAATTCATGTCATGAGGAATGCCAATATGTTTTAGGAAAACTATTTGCAAGATGTACTTCTTTGAAGGAAAAGCATCTACGTTAAAAAGGGGGAAAACACCCTTTATGGTTAAGAGCTTCGCGATTCAGGTTCTGGGTGTGGATCACACAGTTCTGTCCTGGGCCCAGGGCTATTCCACATCTTCATCAATGACTTGGATGAAGGAGCAGAGGGCATGCTGATCAAATTTGCAGATGACCCCAAATTGGAAGGGGTTGCTAATAACCCAAAGGACAGGATCAAAATTCAAGATGATCTTGGCAGATTGGAGAGCTGGGCCAAAGCTAGCAATATGAATTTCAACACGGAGAAGTGTAAGGTCCTGCACTTAGGCAGAAAAAAGGCAATGCACAAATATAGGATGTGGGATGCCTGGCTGGATAGCAGTATGTGTGAAGGGGATCTAGGAACCTTGGTAGATCACAAGCTGAACATGAGCCAGCAGTATGATGCAACAGCCAAGAAAGCCAACACGATTCTTGGCTACATCAGTAGGAGTATCGTGTCTAGATCAAGGGAGGTAATGATGCTACTCTATTGTGCATTGGTTAGACCTCATTTGGAATACTGTGTCCAGATCTGGGCACCTCAATTAAAGAAGGATATTGAGAAGCTGGAGCGTGTCCAGAGGAGGGCGACCAAAAACGGTAAAAGGTCTGGAAATCAAAAGCCTAACAGATCTTCCGGTCGCATGGTGGGCGTGAGTGGCAGCTCGGAAAGCAGCTGCGCAATTGCCCAGCTCTGGGCTGTCACCCACTGGAATCCAGCCCCCTTTTTTGAGACCCAGAGGTGGCCAAACACCCCCTCGGTGCAGGGGGTGCGAAAGGGGTCCACAGGAGACCCCTCAACTGGCATATGGCCCTACCCGGCTGGGAGAGCTGGAGTGCGCCAGGGGGTCGAAGGACCTCAACGGATCCAGCGGGACATCGCTGGAGGGGCACAAGCGCCGCCGCACGACTTTTAATTAAAGAAACAAGAAGAATCAACTGAATTGACTATATAGCATGTAACCTGTTCTGGTTGCTTACTTTTGGAACACCACAGCGGATTATGGCTTGCTACGGTGCGCAGGACTGAAGGAGGAAGGAAAGACCCAGAGACTGTAAGTCTGTTATGGCAGAGAGCTTTCCTAAAGGGGTGGCTGACATTAAGGAAGAGGCTATTCTGTTCTTCTCTGAGGACTGAGCTCTTGAAGGTAAAAAAAAAAATCCTGATTCTAGTTGGATTTACAGTTCTTCATTGGATTTACATCTGAAATTACCGAGTAATTAGACGACTTGTACTGGAAGAATAAGGCTTATATAGATACAATGCCTAAGCCTGGTTAACTGGAGGGAAGTTTTAAGTAGGAGAGCAGTGATTCTGAGCTGGAATTCACAATCTTCAGGGAGAGAGGGAGAGAATGCATGAGAGAGGGGAGGGTTCAAGTGGCCACTAACACGCCTGGAAGGTCGTCTGGTCCCATGGTTTGGTTGCTTAAATACACAGACAATTGGTGAGCATGCCTTACAACTGGAGAGTGAGCAAGTGTGGAAATTCTGGAGCGATGCTAAGTATGGGGTAGAGGTATGCAGGGAACTCTTAGGAAGACCTTTACTCTACGAGCAAATGCGTGAAGGGGATATATTTTTCACCATTGGGGGGCTCTCACCCCACCTACCCTGGTCCCATAGCCATAGTTGGTTGTTCCCCCTCTTTGGTTCTGTTTCATTTGTGGTTCTCCACTGCTAGGGAAGGATTGTGACTTCCTGAGAAAGAGCCCTGTTCAGGGTTTCAGGGAAGCCTTGAATCTCCTTTTCTGGCCTCCTGAGGTCTCTAATCCCTTTCCCTAGCCATCTGAAACTCAGCTGCTCTCTGGCCTGGGGGCCCCTCTCTGTCTGTTTGCCAAATTCAGACATTTGTCCTAAGAGGGTAGTTGTGAAGGCAACACACACACACACACACACACACACACACACACACACACACAGAAACATGCAAGGTTTTAAAAAGTTCCGTACACATTGTCCCCCATATTTTTCCTCCCACCCTCAAGACCCTATGGTGAGAAATGGTCAAGGGGCCTCTTTAGAGAACATGAGGGGGAAGGAAGAGAAACAGAGAAGACGGAAGGGAGCCTCCCTCCCTCCCTCATGCTGCTTTCAGCAGAATCCATGACTGAGATTCTCGGTTGCTGATTGTTACTCCAAGGAAGAGAATCCTGTCCCGCGGTCTAAAATTGTGATAGTAAAGAGTGGTCTATATGCTATAAGAGGTCCCCGAAAGGGGCACGTAGGCAGGCACGGTCGAAAGATCAAAAACCAGGTCAGACCAGTAACTTCCCTGTCACGTAGCCCCAGGAGGAGTAAATATATAACAACAAATAGTCCTCCGCCGCGAGACGCCGACTTGAAGGGATTAGTGTGTCTGCCTCAAGTTAAGCAAATAGCCCATCAGGCGAGTACCAGAAGTCACACCACAAAACACAGCCGAAGATCCTGAGACTTTGGCAACACTTTAATCCCATCACTCAGAGGAAATTACCAGTGTGGAGCTTCGTGCCCACTGTAGCACCCATTGTTCTCCCCGGGAAAGGATTAGTTCTCCAAGCACATTTTCCCCTACAAATAGTCCCGGCTTTCGAGTGTTTCCTCGGATCACTCCCAGTCATCCCAGCAGACAGTCGCTCCGTTTGTTGAGCAGTCCCCTCAGCCCTCTCTGTGCTGAGCCTCACTTTCTAGCTGCCTTCTCGGACCCAGGCCTTCAGGACAAGGTATTACCCCTACTAAACCCCTTTTATACTCCCTGTCCAATTTCCTCTCTTTGACCATTTCCACACTACAATGTTAAGAGTGCTTTATTCCACTTTCAGCATCCTATGGAATCCTGGGGTTTGTAGTTTAGCGAGGGACATGTAGAATTCTCAGCCAGAGAATTCTTTAACATCATTTCCCCTCTCCGTGTTCCTGTCAAGGGCATCAAAATGCAGTCTGTGAGCAGTGAGAGCCAAGTGGGCCACCCGGGGGATTTGCTGAGAAAGGGTCTCCCAGTCCCCCGACACAAAGAGAGAGAGAAGGACCTTGGCTCTTTTGCCTCTTTAGTTTGTGAGAGAACCAAGCCAAGACGCCTCTTTTCACAAGAGAAAGTCCAAAGTGTCAAATTCTCCTGCAGGTGGTATGGTCCAAGGGCACCCTTAGAGGAAAGGGGAGTGGGAACAGAAGGGGAAGGTCTTCAAGGACGTCAGGATATCACCCTACGTTCTTGGCCCAACAGTGGCAAGGAACAGGGGGAAGCTGGAGGGCTGCATATAAGGGATGGGCAACTGTCGGAAGCTGGAGGGACACCGTAGGGCCCCAGGAGACCTTGGTGGGCCACATACCCTCCTGCACCACTCAAAAAAAAAAATAAGTTTGCACAAAATGCCCCTAAACATCCTTTAGCACATAAAGGGGCATTTTGCCATATTTTTTGGGGGGGGGGGGGATGTGTGCATTTGTAGTCCCAGAAAAAGCCTTTCTTACAACAGTTGGTCATTTCCTGTTAATTCTGTGTGCCCGAAATGTCTCCCACAACTCTTAGAATGTGTTTAGAGACATTCTGGGGCAGATCCAGCCCCCAAAAACCTTTTTTGATTCCTGAAGGCCAAGAAGAACAACATACAAACAAAGCTGTCAGCTCTGGCTCGGTTCCAAGAGCGCCAATTGGCTAGGACAGACTCTCTCTACATCCATCAAACCTGCATCCCCCAGACAGGAAACAGACCAAGAAGGGGCTCAAAAGACCATCCTCTTCCTCTGAGGAGAAGATCCTGATGAAGTTTCTACAGCAAAAAGGCCAATGCAACTTTAGGCTGCTTCGATGGGATTCTAATACTTGGTGAAGGAAAATCATAGTCCCACTGTCAAGAACTGTTACTTTGAGTTGCTCAAGAAAACACATGTATAATTTCTCGCTGGTGTTCTTTGGGTTAAATTTGGACATTTTACATCAACTACTCACACACCCTATCAAAGCCTGACACATGTCACTGCTTTTGATGGTAATTGGATGCATCAAGTGGTCCACAGTAGAGAAAAGCATCAGCTCCCTTGAACAACAACAACAGCAATAACAGTAATTCTTAGGCAGAATATGACAGGGGTGATGGATTTAAGCACCAAGCACAAAATCCTCCCTGGACCAGCTGCGCTCAGAACAAAATGTGTCCAGAGGCAAGGATTTAACAAACATTCAGCAGAGTTTGAAAAACACAGCCACAACAAGCGTGGGCAGCAGAGTGTAACATACAGCATTAGCTCTGACCCCTCTCTACTCACTAGTCAGAGTTGTCATCCAAAATACCTGGAGGCTTTTGATCTTGACCTGGCCACACTGGATGAATTCAAGTCTCCAGGGTCAGATGAATTGCATCCTAGGATATTAAAAGAACTGGCAGAGGTCATTTCGGAACCGCTTGCTATAATCTTTGAGAAATCTTGAAGGACAGGAGAAGTTCCAGCAGACTGCAGGAGGGCAAATGTTGTCCCCATCTTCAAGAAGGGAAAAAAAGAGGACCCAAATAATTATCGCCCAGTTAGCCTGACATCAGTACCTGGAGAGTTCCTGGAGCAGGTCATTAAGCAGTCAGTTTCTAATCACTTAGAAAGCAATGCGGTAATCACAAGAAGTCAACCTAGATTTCTCAAAAATAAGTCATGCCAGACTAATCTTATCTCTTTTTATGATAGAGTTACCAGCTTGATAGATGAAGGGAATGTTGTGAATGTAGTATATCTCGGTTTCAGTAAGGCCTTTGACAGAGTTTCCCATGACATTCTTGCAAAGAAGCTAGTAAAATGTGGGCTGGACAGGACTACTGTCAGATGGATCTGTAACAGGTTGATGGACTGTTCCCAAGGGTGCTCACCAATGGCTGCTTTTCATCCTGGAGACAAGTGACTAGTGGGGTGCCACAGGGTTCTGTCCTGGGCCTAGTGCTGTTCCATATCTTTATCAATGACTTGGATGAAGGAATAGAGGGCATGCTCATCAAATTTGCAGATGACACCAAATTGGGAGGGGTTGCTAATATGCCAGAGGACAGGATCAAAATTCAAAATGACCTGGATAGATTGGAGAGCTGGACCAAGGCTAACAAAAAGCATTCTTTGTCCAGGTTGGTTTATAACATGTTCTGCTACTGCTGATTCTTCTGGCAGGATCAGTCTGCAGTGTCTTTCATGTTCTTTGATTCGTGTTTGGGCACTGTGTTTTGTAGTCCCTGTGTGGAGCTGCCCACAGCTGCAAGGTATGCGGTAAACTCAAGCAGAAATTATGTAGAAAGCTGCTTAAGAATGGAGAACATGAACTGGTGGATTCAAAAGGCAAGAAAAGAGGTTCCACCTAAATCTTGGGAAGAGCTGTTTGAGAGTGGAATGGGGATTGCCTAGAAGTGTGGTGGCATCTCTATCTTTGGGGTCTGTGGAGACAGGCTGGGCAGCCATCTTTCAAGACTGCTGCAGCTGTATACTCCTGCGAGGCTGAGAGAGTGTGTACTTCTGCAGGGCAGCGGAGAGTGGACTAAATGACTCTGGGACCCTAACAACAAGAGCACCTCCTAAAGCAGCAACTGACTTTGGATGGCAGCGATTTTTATTTTTGGAAAATCAATTAGTAGGTAAAAAGGCTTGCTTGTCCGTCCCAGAACTAAGCAGCCTTGGAGCATTTTGTTGTTGTGTGCTTTCCTCCTGGAGACCCTCACTCGACCCTTGGGAAGATTTTTTCCCTAGGGCAGTGGTTCTCAACCTTCCTAATGCCATGACCCCTTGATACAGTTCCTCATGTTGTGGTGACCCCTAACCATAAAATTATTTTCGTTGCTACAAACTGTAACTGTAACTTGAGAACTTTAGAACTGTATAAGTTGTTAAAGAATGATGAGCTTGGCAGTCAAATCCAAGCTGCTAGAGGGTTTGTGTGTGGTGTTTACAGATTACTGCGCTGCGAGGCTGCCAAGGCCATGCAGATGCAAGGAAGCGCTGGGACATAACAGCCTGGCTAGAAAAGTGTTTTTGTTGTGTCTACATGTAAGTACCAGCAGTTCACACGGGAATTGTATTAGGCTTCCTGTGTGACACATTAGTGACGATTCTTCTGTTTGCCGAAAGTGGTATGTAAAGGGTGGGACCTCTCTGTGTTCCCTCTCTTCTCTTTTTGTTCTTTTCTTGCCAGCTTCTGTGAACATGTAACCTGCAATAAAGCTTTTTCTATTTTAGCCTGAAAATGCTGTGTGGGATGGAATGTTTCTCCAAGCATCCAGTCTCTCTCAGAGGCGTGGGGTCAGCTCTCCTTAGACTGACACCCCCCTCGTTTTCTCCTGACAGGTTATGGGCCCAGCCGCTCCCGCTGCGCACCTTAATTGCTTTCAGGCTGACTTATGGCGTGTGTGTTTTTTCTTTTGAGCTGCTGCTGAAGTTTTGAAAAAAGCCATGGCTCAAGCTCCATTTCCTGCAGGTCAGTCTCTCCTGAGACTAAATGGAAACAATTATTTGGCTTGGTCAGCAAAAATGCAGTGTTATTTACAGGCAGAAGGTGTCTGGGGAGCCTTTACAGATCCTTTAGATCAGCGGTTCTCAACCTGTGGGTCACGACCCCTTTGGGGGTCAAATGACCATTTCACAGGGGTCGCTGCTCCTCTATCCCGCCCCGCCCCCTTTTGAAAGAAGGCCTCACAGCCAATGGGAGCGCTGTTTCTGAGACCTTGCGCTGGAAGGAGGGGAGAGGAGGCATGCTGGGCACGTGTGGGGACATTTCCCCGTCTTTCCCTGCCGGGCAGGGCGGCAGAGGTAGCGAGGAGACCCCGCGCTGGTAGGAGATGAGAGGAGGCATGCTGGACACATGTGGGGACGTTTCCCCATCTTTCCCTGCTGGGCGGGGGGAACAGAGGTGGGGAGACTGAGAGGGGCTCGCAGGTGTAGCATGGTCAAGGGGCTACAGCGGTTATCGCACCCCACTCCCAAGCCCTCAGAGGGATGAAAAGAGGAAGGAAGGGGCGCCCGTGCAACGTAGGAGTGAGAGCGTCTGAGCAGCTGCGCTCCCTTTAAGGGAAGAAGGGAGGGTAGGAGTGAAACAAAACGCGTCTGCTTATGCCGCCGCCATCTTTCCTCTCTCCCTGTCCTTTCCTCCCTGCGCCTCATGTAAAATGTGGGCTGTTTCAGAGTTGCCTTTGGGAGTGACTGGCTTTTTGAACTGTGGAAACCTAACATTCAGAACTAGAACTACTGCCTTAATTCTGGCATTGATGGTTGCTTTCTGTGCTTAAAAAAAAGGGGGAGGGTTACCAGTTTTTAGGCATTAGAAGTCTATCCACAGCAGTGATTTAGGGCAGTGTTTCCAATCTATTCGATGTTGGAAATAACTAACCAACTAAAAAATAAATAAATAAATAAATAAATAAATAAATAACGAAAATAATTTCATGTTTGGGGGTCACCAGAACATGAGGAACTGTATTAAGGGGTCGCGGCATTAGGAAGGTTGAGAACCACTGCTTTAGATCTTCTTCAGTATCCAGAGGTGGCTGCCAGAATGGCTAGGTGAGCCATGTCGTTGCTTTTTCTAGCAGTGGAAGATGACCAGCTGGTTCATATCCGTGACTTTGACATGCCTCGGGAGTGTTGGCTGGCACTCAGACACGTCTACGTGAGCCTCACTGCTGGTTCCAAATATTCACTTACATCGAAAATGTATACTTTGAAGTTAATGCCTGGAGGCTCTGTTCGGCATCACCTGACAGAGTTAGCTGACCTCTTTACTGCCTTGCGTGAGAGGGGAAAAGTCCTGACAGAGTCTGATAAAGTGTTCTGCATCCTAAACTCCCTTGATGACAGTTGAGAACTCGTGGTGTCGTCTTTGCAATCAATTTCAGAGGCAGATTTAACTGTTTCACTTGTGACAGCTCGTTTGCTGGAGGAAGAGGAAAAAAGAACTCGCAGGAATGTGCTGCAGATGCCTGTGGAGTCAAGTTTCAGCAGAAAGTCTGCTTCGGCCGGTGAGTGCAAGCAGGAAGGGCTGGTGCGAGCGCATGCAGTGAGGAAGTGTTTTCGCTGTGGTTCCACTTCACATTTCAAGAGAGACTGTCCACTCTTGAAGCAAGGTGAGAGACCAGGGCCAGCCAGGGGCAGCGGAAGAGGCAGTGGGAGGAGTAGCGGCGGCAGGGGCAGCTGGAGGGGCGACTTCAGAGGAGGACGTCCACACATCGCTCTGGCAACTGGCGGAGAGCCTGAAGATTCCTGCACTGCTGCTGACACCTGCTGGCTTCTAGACAGTGGCTGTTCCCAGCATCTGGACAACTCAGAGGGCTTGTTTGAAACTCTCAATCCAGCCAGGGTGTCTACTGTGTCCCTGACAGATGGTGCCAAGTCTGAGGTACTTGGGGAGGGCACAGCTTTTGTTCCGTCTCTGAATATGTGTCTAGACAATGTGTTATTTGTACCCTCACTTGATTTCTGTCTGCTCTCTGTGTCAGAGCTGACAGAGCATGGTTTTGAAGTGGTGTTCACCAGAAAACAAGGCAAAGTGGTTAAGGGTGGTGCAGTGTGTGCTGTGGCTGAATTGTCAGAGGGGTTGTATCAGCTACAGCCACACCACAGTGTGTGTGCTGTGTTTGACAACACACCAGTCCACAATGAGTGTGTCCATCTCTTTCATAGGAGACTCGGGCATGCTAGTTTTTCTGTGCTGAAAAAGCTAGCTGGGTGCTGTAAGGGGTGTTCTCTAAAGCCCTGTGATGTGTTTCTTGACTGTGCTGTTTGTAAACAGGCCAAGTCAAGGCAACAGCCTGCCCCCGGTTTAGTACAAGAGTTTCTGATATGCCTTTTCAGCTTGTGCATTGTGATATCATTGGCCCAATGAGTCAACAGTCCTTGGGGGGCGCACGGTTCTGTCTTTTGCTTGTGGATGATTTCAGCAGGTACGCATGGTGTTATTTACTGAAGCAAAAGTCTGAGGTGTGTCAAATACTCAAAAACTGGTGTGCCTATGTGGAAAGGCAGTTTGGTTGTCCCATGAGGGCTCTGCAAACAGATAGAGGGGCAGAATTTCTAACTGAGAGCATGCAAAAGTGGTTTAAGTCCAGTGGCATGGTGCACAGAACCTCTGCTGCCGATTCCAGTTTCCAAAAATGGGGTTGCTGAGAGGCATGGAGGTGTTTTGCAAACTCTCATGCACAGTTTGCTCTGTGATGCAGATTTGCCTCTGACCTTTTGGGGAGAAGCAATGTTGACAGCTTGCTACATTCACAACAGGCTTTGGAGTTTAGTGGTCCAGACTATTCCTTATGAGCGTCTGTTCGGCAAGCAGCCCTCTATAGCTCACATGAGGGTCTTTGGCAGTTTTGCCTGGGTGCACATTCCTAAAAGTCGGAGGAGAAAAGGGGAGCCAAAAGCCCAGCGTATGAGGTTCGTGGGCTATGCTCCTAACTGCAAAGGATATCGTTTCTGTGCTGGGGGAGCCAATTGTCTGGTGTCCAGGAATGCTTCTTTTGAAGAACATGCCAACTGGTCGTGTGTGCAAGCAGCCTCTGAAATCTTCCTTCCAGTTCCTGATGGGTCTTTTGCATTGGAGCAGCCTCCAGACTCTGCTCCTGGTCCATCGGGGGTTAAAGCTGAGCCTGCCGAGGGGTAGGCACAGAGGAGGAGAGCTGCTGCCAGGCAGGAGGCTCCGTCAAGGCTAGGGGAAAAACTGAAGCGGGCTTTTAAGAGGTCCCGCAGTGCTGATGAGAAAGATTTGCCAATGCCAAGGAGATCTAAGAGAAAAACAAAAGGCAAACCACCCAAACGTTATTCTCCCTACTCATCACTGTCTGTATTTGTGTGTATGTTAATTGTGAGCCCAATTCTTTTGCTGATGTCCTCAATATGCCTGAAGAGGAAGATGAGCCTTGGTGGGAAGCAATGCAAAGTGAAATTGATTCCATTGCACAACACAATGTTTATTCTCTGTGTTTGTTACCTAAGAGTGTCACTCCCATTGGCTGTAGGTGAGTGTACAAGTTGAAAACCACAGCTGATAGACAAGTCAAACACAAAGTGAGGCTAGTCGCGAGGGGATTTGCACAAGATGAAAAAACATTCGATGAAACTTTTTCTCCAACAGTCAAAATGCAGTCCATTAGGCTAGCTTTAGCCATTGCAGGGCAGAGAGGGTCCCTGGTTACACATTTTGACATCACCACTGCTTACCTCAATGCCGACCTGCATGAGGAAGTGTACATGCTACAGCCTGATGGTTTTGTGGTTGAGAGGAGAAAACATCTTGTGTGTCATCTAAAACGAGCTTTGTACGGTCTGAAACAGGCTGGTCACTGTTGGAACCTTTGTTTGGATAGTGCTTTGCAGGAGTATGGGTTTAGGCAAAGCATTGCAGATCCCTGTGTCTATGTCAGAGGCACAGGAGAGAGTTTGGAAAATTCTTGGCCAATGTGGATGATCTGTGCTTAATCTGTGGTACACAGAAACAGGCGCGAATGTTTTCCAATGAGCTGGGCAAGAAGTTTCAGATCAAAAATCTGGGGCCAGTTCAAAATTACCTTGGAGTTGAAATACAGAGAGCCAAGGGTGGTTTTCTGCTGAGCAAGAAACAAAAGATTGAAAACTTGTTGGAAAAGTGTAACATGTCTGACTGCAAGGCTGTGAAAATGCCTATGATACAAGGGTTCAGGAAATACATTAGCGAAGATGCATTTCCAGATGTAAAATTGTACCAGTCTGTTGTTGGGAGCCTTCTCTATGTGGCTGGGGCCAGTCGGCCCGATATTGCTCTAAGTGTCAACATTCTGGCTAGAGCATGCGCCCAGCCCACAAATACCACTGGCAAGGTGGTAAAAGAGTGCTAAGGTATCTCAAGGGTACTATGAATTACTGCTTGTGCATTTTACCTGAGCAAGAGCCAGAGCTGGTGTGCTATTCTGACAGTGATTTTGCTGAGGATGTGGCAGATCGCAAAAGTACTTCAGGGTGTGTTGTGAAGTATGGTGATTCTGTCATAGAATGGAAGACAAAGAAACAAAGCACAGTTGTGACTTCCACAGCTGAAGCAGAGTATGCAAGTCTGTCTGCTTTGTGTAATGAGTTGGTATGGTTTGTACAGTTGCTCAACGATCTTCATGTGCCAATAATTTTGCTACTGTTATAGTTACTGTAACTGTAGCTATAACTTTGTAACTGTAATTTTGCTACTGTTATGAATCGTAATATAAATATCTGATATGCAGGATGTATTTTCATTGTTACAAATTAAAGATAATTAAAGCATAGGTTTCCTAATGAAAAAATATATATTACAATAACTGCATTAATACAAAGGAAGATACATGCCATAGTTCAGTCAATACAGTTCATTAAAGTATATGTTCACAGCATGTCCACCGCCAAGAAAACTTCCTTCGAGGCGCTTTAGAGGTCATTAAGACTCCAAATCTCACCGGCCCCAACTAATAGAGCCAAGAAGGGCTGCAACCCAACAGCTGGAAGGTCACGATTTCTGACTCTTGGCTCACACTGGCCGGCAGCAGCTCTCTTTCCCAGCCGTACCCGACACTGAGGCTATTTCTGCACCACACTGTTATAGCGCTATTATTCCACTTTCAACATCCTCTGGAATCCTGGGGTTTGCAGTGTAGGGAGGGGCATTGAGAAGTCTCTGCCAGAGAGCTCTTTGGCCTCAGTAAACTACAAGCCCCAGAATTCCACAGGATGTTGAAAGTGGAAGAATAGCACTATAACAGTGTAGTGTGGAAATAGTCTGAACCTGGACTCTTTTGCATGCAAAGGACAGACTCTTTCAGCCAGCAATTACCTGGCTTTGAATGATCCATTCTTCCCCAGACATGCAAGCTTCGAAAGAGGGAAGGAAAATTCCCCCACACACGCACACTTTGTAATCCTGCAAGATAATGTTTAAGAGCAAAGGGATCTTCAGTATCATGAGAGGAAGGGCCATCTTCACTGAGAAAATATGATGATGTTTGCAGATGGGGTGGATGAGTAGTATCTTGCATTATGGGACTGGCTGGCTGGCTGGCTGCCCTTTGAAGGCTCCTTCCTACCTATCAAGAGCCTTTAGGGCTCGTTTCATATTTAGCTAATGCTGGGGGACAAACAAAGGGCATTTCCACACTAGACTGTTATAACACTATTATTCTACTTTCAACATCCTATGGAATCCTGAGGTTTGCAGTTTAGGAAGGGGTGTTACCACTGCGGTCTGGTCTGGTCTTTGGTGAACTAAAGATATCATTTTGATATCACAATTCGGCCTTTTTCCTGCCATCAGCCAAGTGTTTGTGAGGCTCCGCCGAACAAGCGCGACGCTAGGCATGGGTGACACTTGTGCTCTCATCAAAGTACCAGATATGGCCAGTTCCGCTTCAGGGGATGACCTCCTGATACAAACACCTTGATTACAAATGCACAGTAAAACACAAGGACTCTCTGCCTGAGCGAACACTCTGGCGAGCTAGGCACTTAATGGCCGAGCTAGCCGCATCTACATACCAGCCGTACTATTGTATAATTCAATCATGCAAATTCCAACCTTTCAGAGACTTTGTCTCCAGCCCAAAACTTACTGTTCTCACCAGAAACCAGACTAGCCTGCAGTCGTTCTTTTCCCTATAAAAATCCCCTGCTCTGAGACCTCTTTGGAACTCTCGTCGGACCTTGCTGAAAATCACTTGCTGAAATCACTTGAAGCTCCCTTTGGATCTTCTTCCTCGCCTCGCTGCCACTTGGTCCAGTAGATTCCCTCGGTCTCCACGCCGGGTTTCCTCCTCTTCAATTGGTGTCTCCAGGACTTCGGACAGGTGGCGTATCGCCCATTCCTCAAATTCTCTTTCTTTCCTAGTTAGGATTGTGCTTGTGTTTTTACTATTTTGTGTTTAATAAATATTGTTAGTATTTTGAAACTGCTTGACTCCTCACTGACCTGAACCGGTATACATAGGGTGAAAGATCCCGCTGCGTTGCCCTGCCTCTCGTTAGTCAAGAGAGTGCTCCAGCTAATTTCCCCATCTTTGCTAGCTTTGTTTGGTATTTGGGCGCCTCTCCCGGGACCTTCAATTTACAGGGTAACAGGGGCATTGAGAATTCTCAGCCGGAGTGCTCTTGGGCCTCAGGAAACTACAAACCTCAGCATTCCACAGGACAGTGAAAGTGGAATAATAACACTATAGTAGCACACTGGGGAAAATGCCCAGGTTGTAGCATGTTACACATGCCGAGATCTCTGTTACAAGGAACCAAAAGGATCCTGCCAAGCAGGGAAGCGCGTGTGGACCTTCGAGCTGCCCGCCCACTTGGAAGGAGCCCACGGATGGATTTCATGGGGTTCTCTCAAGCAATGAACACCCATGCGAGGGCCCTGCCGGTTCTCTCCTCTAAAACGCAGCCCTCAGCAGGGTGGTGCGGGTGCCTGCCTCGCTCCCACTTCCTCCAGAGCCACCCCGAGGGGCAGCACACTTTCCACCACCCTGTGTCTGCAGGACCCCCATGGTGGGGCAGGGACGCTCACCTGGGTGAAAGGCACCACTACTGAGGGAAGCACAGGCCGTTTCCGCACGGGACTGTTACAGCACGATGATTTCACTTTCAACCTCCTCTTGAATCCTGGGGTTGGCAGTTTGGGAAGGGGCCTCGATCCTCCCTAAACTGCAAACCTCCGGATTCCAAAGGAGCTTGGAAAGGGACTAGTAGTGCTATAAGAGTGCAGTGCGGAAACGGCCGGAGTGCGGCCATGCAGCTCCCCGTCCTGCCTGCCTGCCTGCTAGAAGCAGAGCGCTTTCCTGCCCTCCCCTTCCCGTGACTCACCGGCGAGGATCCATGCCGGGCCATTGCTCAGCCGCCGGGCCTGGCCGTCTCCGCAGCTGGGCCACGCCGGTGCCGTGTCGAGGCGGCGGAGGTGGAGGAGGAGGAGGGCGTTGAGGAAGGCGCAGTGTGGCCCAAGGGGGGCACCCGGCCCTGCCTGCTGCAGCAGCAGTGCTCGCCAAGCTGCCACCGCCACCACTGCCATCGCGGGGCCGCTCCACAAAGACGCGGCCGGAGCCGAAGGGCAGCACGAGAGGCCGCGGGCGGCGGCAGAGGCAGGCCTTCCCTCCCTCCTTCCCTCTCGAAAGGACCAGGGCCTGGCCCAGCGTCCCCGGCTGAGCCAACGCCGAGGGGAAACGGTGCCGAGCAAGAGGAGCAGGAAAAGATGGCACCGAGCAAGAGAAGGAGGCAGCCCAAGTAAGACAGGCCGCTGGCGGGGGGGCGGCGGCAAGAAGGAGCAGCAACCCCCGTGAAAGGGTCATTCGACCCCCAAGGGGTCGCGACCCCCAGGTTGAGAACTGCTGCCCTAAGGGGTCTGCCTCCCTCTGTGGCTGAGAGAGTGTGACCTGCCTGAAGTCACCACCATGACGAGGGTTCCCAGGGCGGAGCGGGGATTCCAACCGGGAGGTCTCGCAGCAAACTGTTTCGCACCTGGAAAAGAGTTGGTGGCCCCCGAAAAGCGCCGCGCCGCTTCACTGCCCAGAATCCGGGAGCCAGACCTCTGATTGGTCTCGGGGAAAATAGTCCACCGATCAGAGAAGAGGAACCGAGCATGTCGACAGGGGAGTGTAGGGGGAGGGGGAGTGGCCAGTGGAAAGCGAAAGTGGCCTTTTTTCAATGAGGGTTGCTGAAGGGGAAAGGGAGGGGGCGCCCTTGCCTGGACCCCCCACTTGCCTTCCGTGGGTGGGAGGGGGACCCTGTTTCTGGTTTCCCCTACCCCCCAACAAAGTTTGTGAGGCTGGGGGACCCCCTTCGTTGTCCAGAAGGAAAGGCAGGCGTCTCCATTCTCGCCTGGCCGCCGCAGACTTAGGAGCAGAGCACCGGCGAAATCCTTTGGAAAGAAAGAGGAGAGATTGGGCGGAATGCCTGTGCCTCCCTCCCTCCCTCCAAAACTGGATGGGGAAATGTAGTTCTTCCTCTTTTGAAGAGCCTGCCCCCCTTCCCTCTTGCTCAGTCCAAGGGCTGCAGATTGTTTTTGCCCTTTGAACTCAGTTTGCAGCAGCTGACCTGAGCACAGGACAAAAAGGAAAAAGCTGGAGGAGGAGAGAGAAACCAGGACATTTTAAAAGCAGCAGAGGAAGGGGGGTGGCAGAGGAGTAACTGGGATTGTCCCTGGCAAATTGGGGGAGGCAGAGGACGTGGACTGCGCTCTTATCCCTTCACTCCACTGCATGCCTTCTCCCTTCTGCAGCCCTTTCCAGCTCACTCCACTTCTTCTGTTTACTGTTAATTTCCTGTCTAGCAACCTGGGTTGTTTTATAAGGTAGGGACATGTGGCTGGATAACAGTGCATGAGAAAGGGATGCGGAAGCCGAAAAACGATTCTTGGTTGCATCAATAGGAGTCTGGTGCTGAGATGAAAGAAAGCAATAGTTCCACTCTATTCGGCTTTGGTTGGACCTCACCTGGAATCCTGTGTCCAGTTCTGGGCACCTCATTTACAGAAGGATATTGACAAGCTGGAGTGCGTCCAGAGGAGGGCGACCAAAACGATAGAGGTTTTGAAAACCATGAAGCCCTCTGTGGAGCAGCTTAGGGAGCTGGGGATGTTTAGTCTGCAGAAGAGAAAATTAAGAGGGGACATGATGGCTACATTCAAATATCAGAAGGGATGTCACATCAAGGAGGGACACGGCTTATTTTCCGCTGCTCCAGAGACTTGGACAAGGAGCAATGGATTCAAGCTGCAGGAAAGGAGATTCCACCTGAACCTCAGGAAGAACTTCCTGGCGGTCAGAGCTGTCCGGCAGGAGAATATGCTGCCTCGGAGGGTGGTGGAGTCTCCTTCTGTGGAGGTTTCTAAGCAGAGGCCGGATGGCCATCTGTTGGGAACGTTTTGATGGGTGTTCCTGCATAGCAGGGGGTGGGACTGGTTGGCCCCTGGAGTCTCTTCCAACTCTATGATTCTACAGTTCCCGAAAAGGCAAGGCTAGTGAGCTGAGATTCTGGGAGTTGCAGTCCTTCAAGTTGTTTCCGACTTAAGGCAACCCTGAAGGTTTGCCACTGCCTTCCGTTAAGGCTGAGAAAGTGCAGCTTGCCCACTGTCACTTGGTGGGTTTCCAGGGCTGAGTGGTAATTCGAATTCTGCTTCCCCAGAGTCCAGCACTCAAACCACTAAACTCACACTGTCTCTCCCCAATGACACACCCGCAAGGATGTGAGGGCAGTTAATTAATGGCACTTCTGAGTAAACGACATGCTGTAAAGGGCTTCCAGTTTTAGGCCAAGGTGAGAATTGTGCAGCCTGCCTGCTGTTGCTGGAGTGGCATTCCCATCATTCTTCACATTGGGCTCTTGGGGATGATGGGAACTCCAGTCCTACAACACCTGGAGGGCCCCCTGAGTCCTGGGCTTTGCAGTCAAGCCCACAACTAGGGAGCTTAACGACTCCTCAGGAACCCGGTTAAGAGTTCAGCCAGGGGGCGGATTCCTTAAGACATTTTGGTAAACCATCTGCGGTCATCATTTTGGGTTTTTTAATGTTCAGCCATAGACCTGCCTTTCTACTTTCTGCCTTGACTTTCCACAGTGGTTGTTCCCAGTCTTTGCTGTTTTCTACTGTTAGAATAATCTCATCTGCATATCTTAAACTGTCGATATTCCTTCCTCCAATTTGCACACCTCCCTCCTCCCGGTCTAATCATACATTCAGCGTACAAGTTAAACAGGGGGGGTGATAAAACGCAGCCTCCTTTGGCCCCCTTGCCAACCAGAAACTAGACTTGACACACATACTGTGTGGATTTGCCAGGACAGCAAGGGTGGCTTCCCTTCCAAACCCTAACCAGGCCCGACACGGTTTGACCTCCAAGAGCAGAGTCGTGTCCTCAGGATATTTCAGCCTCAGCACAAGTTCATGGAATCACAGAGCTGGAGGAGACCCCGTGAAGTCCAACCCTAGTCTCTGGAGCAGTAGAAAACAAGCCTGCTCCCTCCTCGACATGACATCCCTCCAAATATTTAAACACGGCTATCACCTTAACCTTCTCTTCTGCAGACTAAACATATCCAGCTCCCTAAGCCGCTCCTCCTAGGGCATGGCTTCCAGACCCGCCATCTCCATAATTTTAATTTTCTATTCTTCTATTGATGTTTTCTTTCCAATGTTGCACAAAGCAAAGTCTAGCTGCCGTGACCAAATATAAACTTTGTTACCCCGATTTCTGGGGTGCTTTGGGGGACACGTCTATGTGCTCCACGCGATGGGGAATGGAAATTAGCCAGAGCACAAGCAATAGCTATGCGAGAGGCAGGGTGACCTAGCGGGGTCTTTTACCCAGCCAAAAACCAAACAAAAATGTCCAATATATGATTTAATTGAAGGAAAGTCTCACACAGCAACGCAATCACTCACACACTCACTCAAGAGCTGTTAAGAAGCAAAAGAGAGGAAACTGGGTAGGGGAATATTGAAGGGGTGTAGCTGGGGTGATACAGCACCTTTGTCCTGAAGCCCTTGGTCCAGGAAAAACGGTGGAGAAGTGGGGCTCAGCACGGAGAGGGCTGAGGGGATCACTCAACGGACGGAGCAACGTTCTGCTGGGATGACTGGAGGTGATCCAAAGAACTGCTCAAAAACTGGGACTATTTGTTGGGAAAAAATACCTGGAGGACAAATCCTTTCCCGGGGAGGACAATGGCTGTTGGAGCGATAACAAAGCTCCACCGTGGTAATTTCCTCTGCGTGATTAGATTGCAAGGTGTTGCCAAAGTCTCAGGATCTTCGGCTGTGTTAGTTTGTGGTGTGACTTCATGTAAATGGTCCTCGCCTGATGGAATATTTGCTCAACTTGGGGCAGACACGCTAATCCCCTCAAGTCAGTGTCTCGGGGCTGAGCACCCTTTGTTTATTGTAGGTTTACACATCTTGAGGTCTCCTGGGGCTACGTGACTGGGGATTTTACTGGCCTGACCTGGTTTTCGATCTTTACCATTGCTGCCTACGTGCCCATCTGAGTGACCTCTCAGGCACATTGAATTATATTTAATATCAAAATTGTAGACCCCGGGACACGGTTTACCAGTGAGTTAACAGTTCCCTCAAAAAAATTGGACGATGAGTACACGATATCGTACATTTTCCAATTAAAAACAAAAATAATTTTAGAGCCAAACTGAGTAAAAGAAAAATTGGTGTCAACAAAAAGGAGTTCTCATCAGGACTGCAATACAAAAGCAAGGGAATTGAGAGTATAGCAATTTCACTTAACATAGAAAAGGAGAAAGATCTCAATTTCATATATAAAATGATTTCTAGGCACACTCACACTTATACACAAGTACAACAGTATATAAATGAAAGCAGCAATTGGTTATAACAGTATTCTCCAGCAATTGGAGCATAAGAAATGTGTATACAAAATCTTCTTTGATCTATCTAACACAAACTTCCATTCTATGGTATGATATCTTCTTTAATAAGGATAGCTGTAGACAGGAGAAAATAACAAAACACATCAACCACCCCCACACCCGGATACAAAAGGAGCTGGGGTGGTGTTAAAATTCACACTGCAAACAGTAATATGCAAACAATTCAGAAAAAAACCTGTGATCAGTTGGAAATCAATACAAGTATAGGAAAAGTTCAACCTAGGCAAGCCTAACAAACCTACAAGCTCTGAGTTTAAATCCTACCACATTCAGTCTATATGTCTACCACATTTCTACAAATCCTGTAAAGTTGCTCCTTGGGCACCTCTTCTTCGGGGGAACCCTCCCTTTTGGTGGCTCTGATCAGGCCGCCCAGCCCTTTAGAAGCCCACCCCTGGTTTTCCTCTTCTGGCCCCTGCTGCTTCCTGGCCAGCTAAGGACAGCCCGATTTCTCAGCACCGCAAACCCTCTTCGGGTGGCCCACCCACCCAGGGAAGGAGGTGGGCAAGAGCGAGGAAGGATAGGGCCATCACGCCAACCCACCCTTTTCCATCTCCTTCCCCTGACCTGCTTTGCACCCTGGGCACCCACTCTCCCCCCCGTGCCTTGGCCCTCACCCCACAGACACACACACACACTCTGATATTTGTGGATTTCTCACTTTTGGGGGGGGATCTTGTGCCTCTAACCCTAGAAAATGTGGAGGGTCAACTGTATCCCAAGACATTAACGAAAGCATGGATATAAAATTTAAAAAGCAATTAAACCATTTGTAAAGCTAAAACAGACTTTGAAAAGCCTACAATAAAAATAATTCTCTTGAGATTTTCACTACAACCAGCATCTTGCATTATAGCTATAGATTCCTAACTTGGTGTCCCTGCTCTGCGCTCACTAGTCCTACGTGGCACTATTGCTAAGCCAGTGGCACTCATGGTCCATGGACTGGTGGCAGCCGAGCAACAGGGGAGCGGACCCTTTCCATCGATAGCAGTGGACGTGGTCTGGAAGTGGGTTGGGGGTGCTTTCACAGTTCTCTATGGGTCCCCTAAATGAAGTTGTTGTGGCTCTTGAAGTCATTCTGGAGTTATTGCAACCCTAAGTCAAACTTCTCACAGGGCTTTTTGGGCTGAGAGTGTGTGATATGCCCAAGGCCATCCTTTGGCTTTCCATGCCCAATCGAACTGGCTCTCTCGGGCTCCGTAGGAATTGTGAACGCAACACAGTCACGAGTGCAGAGCTCCAGGCTACGCACTTGAAACTGCCCAACAGAATTCTGTTCCCTTTTCTTTGACTTCATTGAACAGAGTTTTTCTTCTGAGTAAGTTTCTGTAAACTTGTTTTTTCTGAGCTGCACAGCTGCACGGGAAACAGAAAAGAGGTTTCAGGGGACAGTCAGGGCAATTTCTCCCTTTGTAATTATCAAAATCACAGTGATTTACTTTTCCCCTTCTCACTAAGCCTCTATGGAGTTCTGCAGAGACTGCCGTTCGGATCAACAGCTAAGATACTGAATACGAGAATCCATTGCCCAGTGAGACAAGTTCCGGTACTGAGCAGGCAAGAGAGAAGGTTAAATACTTTGCACGCCACGGGGAACTGGGGCGCAGTGGTTTGGAGACGGCAAGAATGCTGCTCGGCCCAAAGGCTGCCAGGCCTAAAGACCCCACGGGCACCAGACCGCGTCGGACCTTCCGCGCTATGCAGAGTCAGCTCTAATTAGCCCCTGGATGGAAGGCTGCGAACAGACACCAGCTGCTACAGGCTTTCCTGCAGAGGAAGAAACTGGGCAAACGGTTTGCGCTCCTTCTACCAGGGAACCCTCGTTCAAGAAACACCATCCAAGGCCAGCATGATACATATGCTACTTCTGTTCCTTTGCCTGCTTTCCTGTGCGGCCCGGGGAATCGCGCCACAGTCCAAATGCCCGCTGAGTTTAATGGCAGATTTCTACAATCCCTACAATTATTACAAGCTGGGAGACCACCTCCTCGGCAGCATCGTGCCTGAACTTAATGCGGCCGTCCTCCTCCATTCCTTCACCTACAGTCCCGTTATTTATCTTAGACTGTAAGTAATGGTGCTGCTAATACTGAGTTGTCCTGCCAGCTGTGTTAGGCTCTCCTGGCCAAAGCAATAGAGCCAGGTTCCGTGCTATTTGGGGAGTGTGGCTCCGTTGTTTCAGATGGAGGCCCCTGCAGAGTTTCTCTCTTGTATTAGAGTTTGAGGATTTTGGAGCTACATGAATAGCTGATCCTGCAGCACCATCTCGTGGCCAAATCTTGTTATTTCTACCCAACTCACCATGGAATGTGCAAAGGGAATAGTTAAAATGGGATCAGAGTATTGAAGAGTGAGGGGTTTTCTAACTTGATTTTGACCAAAACGGTTAAGAGTGTCCCTGCTCTTGAAATATATAATTAAGATGGCCCCTTTCTGTTTTAATCTTTCCCCCTTAATTGCCCCCAAAGACAAAAAAAAAGAGACTTTGGAGGATTCCCAAAGACCCCAAAGACTTCCACGTTCAAGGTCTCCACCCAGAGAAGCTTTGTTTCTCTTCTCCTCTCTTGGTTTATCCTGGGCCTTTTCTTTCAACTTTCTTTCCATTTGAACATCTTTTCCTTTTTCTTCTCACAATGGAAACTGTTTTACACATTCCTTTTTCCTATTATAGCTTTTCTGTCAGCATCACCCAATGTTCTCTGGACTCCCTTTCAAGGAACTGTTCAGGGCCTGAATCCTCTTGCTCACTTTCTTGGGTGGGATTTCGTACCTTGGAGAACCCCCAACCTCCTCTTCCTGAAGGGAGATGATCCCGAGAAGAGGGGCACCATCCCTCCCTAAAAACATCATCATTTCCCCTCTCCCTGTTCCTGTCAAGGGCATCAAAATGCAGTCTGTGAGCAGTGAGAGCCAAGTGGGCCACCCGGGGGATTTGCTGAGAAAGGGTCTCCCAGTCCCCCGACACAAAGAGAGGGAGAAGGACCTTGGCTCTTTTGTCTCTTTAGTTTGTGAGAGAACCAAGCCAAGACGCCTCTTTTCACAAGAGAAAGTCCGAAGTGTCAAATTCTCCTGCAGGTGGTATGGTCCAAGGGCACCCTTAGAGGAAAGGGGAGTGGGAACAGAAGGGGAAGGTCTTCAAGGACGTCAGGATATCACCCTACGTTCTTGGCCCAACAGTGGCAAGGAACAGGGGGAAGCTGGAGGGCTGCATATAAGGGATGGGCAACTGTCGGAAGCTGGAGGGACACCATAGGGCCCCAGGAGACCTTGGTGGGCCACATACCCTCCTGCACCGCTCATAAAAAATAAGAAATAAGTTTGCACAAAATGCCCCTAAACATCCTTTAGCACATAAAGGGGCATTTTGCCATATTTTTTGGGTGGTGGGCATTTGTAGTCCCCACAAGAAGCCTTTCTTACAACAGTTGGTCATTTCCTGTTAACTCTGTGTGCCCGAAATGTCTCCCACAACTCTTAGAATGTGTTCAGAGACATTCTGGAGCAGATCCACCCCCAAAAAAACCTTTTTGTGATTCCTGAGGGCCATAAAAACAACCCTAGAGGCATGTCACCCATTGACCACACTTTGCCCACCCCTCCTTTCAAAGCTCCGTCTAAGGTGCTGCATCCATCTTGGAGAAAGAGTTGTGTGCAACCTGCTGACCCCTCCCCACCTTCAGTTCTTTACCCATCATGGAAATCCTACCCAGGCACACTGCTGGAAGGGGAACAACATACAAACAAAGCTGTCGACTCTGGCTCGGTTCCAAGAGTACCCCTTTGTTACCCTGTTTACTGGGGGTCCCAGGAGGACACCTAAATAACCAAACAACAACACACAATTTTGGGGAAAACTAGCTGGAGCACTCACTTAAGCTAGCAAGAGGCAGGGTAACTTTGCAGGAT
Source organism: Iguana delicatissima (assembly GCA_948472985.1). Classification (NCBI taxonomy): domain Eukaryota; kingdom Metazoa; phylum Chordata; class Lepidosauria; order Squamata; family Iguanidae; genus Iguana; species Iguana delicatissima. The sequence continues at coordinate 28,651 of CAOKZL010004368.1, forward strand.
CTTGCAACCCTATGTATACGGGGTCAGGCTAAGTCAGGAAGCACACCAAAATATGAAATTAACTGTGATTTTATTATATACAGACAAACAGTGTATGCAACACACACAAGTAACTATAGAAAATAAAGGTGTTAGCAGTATAGAGGAGTTTGAGGGTTTGTTGAACTGGGTGATACTACACCTGTCCGAAGCCTGGGGTGGATCACAGCGGAGGTCCGTAATCGCGCAGTCTCGGACGGAGACTGAGGGGAAAGCTCGGCGGACAAAGCGGCGGCACGGCGGGACGGAAGTTCAGAGCGATCCGAGGAAGCTCTTGGAACCAGGGGTTTTTATAGGGAAAATATGACCATGGGCTAGTCTGTACTTGGGAGAGAACAATGAGGTTTGGGCGCGAGACAATGTCTCCGAAAGGTCAGAATTTAACATGATTGGGTTAAGTCCGAATCGAAAATGGAATGGCCAGTATGCAGATGCAGCTCGCTCTGACACTGAAGCGTCTAGCTCTAGCTGATCAAGTTACCTGCTCGGGGCAGGGGGCTCTTTGTATTAGCATGCATCCTTAATGAGGTGTTTGTCTAGGGAGGTCTCCTAAAGCAAGATCCGGCTGACTCTGGCTTGCCTGGGTGGAGAAAGGAATGTTCAGCACTTAATGGCCATGCCTAGCTCTGTGCTTGTTTGGTGGCCTCACAAACACTTGGCCAAGGGTGGCAAAATGTGGCCGAATTGTGATATCAAAATGATATCTAATATCTTCTGAAGCCAGGCCAGTTCACGGTGATAACACCTTGGCTAGGACAGACTCTCTCTACATCCATCAAACCTGCACCCCCCAAACAGGAAGCAGGCCAAGAAGGGGCTCAGGAGACCATCCTCTTCCTCTGAGGAGAAGATCCTGATGAAGTTTCTACAGCAAAAAGGCCGACGCAACTCTAGGCTGCTTCATGGGATTCTAGGACTTGGTCAAGGAAAACCATAGTCCCACTGTCAAGAACTGCTACTTGGAGTTGCTCAAGAAAACACACGTATAATTTCCATGTTGCTTATTGGAAACACAATAGGCTAGTAAACAAATGTTGCTGGAGTTAGAACCTCGCTTCAACTACTTTGTTATATAATAGAACACAATAACCCACCAGCCTGTATTCCTGATGCTCGTGGTTCTTCCAGGTTTATACCCCCCCTTCCTATAATTGCCAAATGGGTTTTCTTTGGTTAAAGCAACTCCTGTCTACGGTCACTTTGAGCTTTAGAATTTCTTCTTTGATATTTTAATTCTAAACTCCACCACTGTATTCTTCAGCCTGATCCTCATAAATCCCCCTCTGACTGGTGTCATCTAAGCACAACAACCAAATGTTATTTCCCTGAGCTGGCCCATTGCTATTTATTGCCCCAGTCAACAAACAATACTGACCGTTTGGTCTCTAATTCTCAATTATGTTCCCACTGTTCCTGTTACACCCAGCCTTTCTACACAACTACTGTTGCGGCCAACCAGAACAGAGACCACTTGAGACAGAGAATCTTTGGACTTTGGATCCGTTTATTGTACTGCAGCCTGCAGGGCCCTTAGGGGAATCGTTTCCCAAATCTAAGAGCCCCGAACTAAACGTGACCAACTCTTTTATTCCCTGCCAAGCGTCCTTTACAGAAGCAAGAGATGCTAACAATTGGCTATTCCAGACACATATAGGAAATATGTCATGAATTCATTATTGCGCTTGTGTGCAAACCCCGTCTAACTGCTCACCCCCGAAGTCGCTCCCCCTCCCCTTGTCTAGCTGTGACCTCGTTTCCACCCACAGCGCTTCAGTGGAGGGAAATGGCAAAACCACCTCTGAGTATTTCCTGCCTAAGAAAACCTTATGAAATTCATGTGGTTGATTTGGCTTCCTGTGATTCTGAGCTCTGAAAGCTGCTTCCTGTTATCTGCCTTCAGCTGGCAAGCACCCTACCTATCATGATAGAGATCAAACTGCAAAAGCTTTTATAATAATACCTGCAAAACTATTAGACTATTATAATAATCCTATATAATATTTCAGCAGAGCTCCTTCACTGCAGATGCTCCCCCCATTCCACAGATCACTGCATGTCTAGGAGAAATAAGGACCCGGCCCCCCTCTATTCGGCTGTGGTCAGACCCCTGCTGCTGCCTCCACAGAGTGCCGTGGAGTCTCCTTCTCTGGAGGTTTCCAAGCAGAGGCTGGATGGCCATGTGCTGGGGATGCTTTGATGGGTGTTCCCGCATGGCAGTGTTATCGCCGTGAACTGGCCTGGCTTCGGTAGACCTTAGATATCACTTTGATATCACAATTCGGTCTTGTTTTGCCACCAGCCAAGTATTTGTGAAGCCCCCGAACAAGCACGAAGCTAGGCATGGCTATTAAATGCTGACTCGTTTCTCTTTACACCAAGGCAAGCCAGACATTGCCAGATCTGCTTAGGCGACCTCCCGAGACAAACACCTTAATTAAAGATGCACGCTAACACAAAGAGGCCCCCACCCCGAGCAGGCACCCTGGCGAGCTGGACACTAAACCGGCCAGACGCAAGCTGCATCTGCATACCGGCCATCCCATTGTCAATTCGGACTTAACTTAATCATGTGAAATTCTGACCTTTCGGAGACATTGTCTCTCGCCCAAGCCTCTTGTTCTCTCCCAAGTGCAGACTAGCCCACGGTCATACTTTCCCTATATAAACCCCAAGCTCCGAGAGCTTCCTCGGATCGCTCCGGACTTACATCCAGGCTTGCTGCCGCTCTGTCCAGCGAATTCCTCTCGGCCACCACGCTGAGTTTCCCCACTACCATCCTCAAGCTTCTTCAGGAAGGTGTCGTATCACCCATTTCCCCCGAAACTCTCATTTCCTATCTCTTAGTTTGCCAGGTGTGTGTGTTGTCTGATTTGCTGATTGCCTGTTACTAAAACTAGCATTTTTGTTATTTTAAAACTTGTCTGACTGCTCTTCTGACCCAACGCTGTATACATAGGGTAAAAGATCCCCGCAAAGTTACCCTGCCTCTCGTTAGCTTAAGTAAGTGCTCCACCTAATTTCCCCACCTTTTGTTGTTGTTTGGTTATTTGGGCGCCCCTCCCAGGATCCCCAGCTCACAGGGTAACAGCAGGGGGTTAGACTGGATGGTCCCTGGGGTCTCTTCCAACTCTAGATTCTGTGAATTCTATGATTCTACGATATAAAGGCACACATATATCTATTCACTTGTTGGATTAATATTTCCCTCTGTCCACAAAATGAGATTTCAGAGAGGCTCAGGATCACTTTATTTCTTTAAGTATCCCACCTTTTGCCATGAAACCCCAAATATAGAACACAAAAGAAATTGTATGGGCGGCTGGTGAGTTATAATGTGGTACTGTAGGGGCGTAATAATTAGGAAATAATTGATCAGTAGCTTAATAGCAGGCACACTGAATTAGGAAAAAAGAGCAACGGGGCCAGGGAGAACAAGAAGAATGCTTATGCTTGCAGCTGGATGCAGATAACAGGAAAATCAGCTTGTAGAACTTAGAATGACAGGAAGCCAAGTAGAGCAACGGTAGACAGTAAAGGCGAGAACTAACCGGGTAGGCTCAACAGGTGTGAAAGAGAGGTAGACCTTGTGGGGGGGGGGTGAGTGTCCCAGGAGTAGGCCAAACCAGGCCGAGGGGAGGGGGAGTGACCACAACCGAGATGAAGCTTGGTGACTGCATACCTCCTAAAGCTTCACTTCAATATTAAAAATCCCAGCCCTAGGGAGGGGTCTGGTATTAAAATTTGGGACTGCTTGTATGCTGACATAATAATGTATTCATGACATAATTCCTATATGTATGTATTTGGATTGGCCAATAATTAGCATTTCTCGCTTCTGTAATGGATGCTTAGCAGGGTATAAAGCTACCTGTGTGCAGCCATTTACTTTGGAGTAGTATATTTTTAGTGCCTGATGCACGACTGCTCCCCGTCTTGTACGAGGGAAAAATCATTTCATAAATTCTTATTTTTTTGCTGCTAAAAGCCCTGGTGTGATGTTGAATTAATGCGGTCACAGGACAGCAGGCCTACGCCCTTGCTGCTCACTCTTTTGCAGCATTGCAGAGGTCAGAATTCGCTTTTCTCAGCTGAGGCTCCCCAGAACCCACCCATTTCATGGCCGGTGGGGAACAAGGAAAGCAGGAGAGAGGCAGCCAGCTCTCTTCCAAAAGGCTGGTGCACAGCAATAACGTCATCCTCTAGGATCGGCAAGAGGACCCCAGGCGGTTGTAAGCCCCCTAACACACCTAAAAACTATGTCCTGAGGATCCTCATTCTTTGCATCAAACATCACAAGCCATCGAGATCTGCTGCAAGGACACGTAGGCGGTAGAGCTATGGAGATAGATCAAAAGAGCAGCTGGTTTTCTGTCACACATCCTGGGTAATCTCGTAAACGGCTCACAGGCCATTGGAATGGATTTTCAGCAGCGATCAGGAGACAGTAACTCTCTGGGAACAAATAAACAATGCAAACAGCCTGGAATGTGACACTTTGAGGTATGCGTCTCCCGATGAGAGACTCATCTTCCAGGAAGCTCCCAAGGATGTTTGGCTGTATTTTCTTTGAACTACAAAAGCTGAAACCCATCTTAACAAAACTGCAGCCATCTGGTTTCCAGACTGGGCCAGCTCTATAACTGGGCCCTTTTCCTTCTCCAGTTTGGGAGTTGGGAGTTTTGGAGTTGGGAGTTTTTGAGAGTTCAGAGTTTGGAGTTCTCTCAGATCTGCAAACCATGAAGCTGGTAAGCTCCCCTCAGCCTAAAGGCGTGGCTGAGATCGTTTTCTCCCAGCTGAAGACTTCTGGATTGGTACAGTATTAAATCAAACCCTTATGTGTCTCTCTCTCTCTCTCTCTCTCTCTCTCTCTCTTAATTTTCACCTCTTTCTAACTTTCTATAGTCTTGTATGCTTGTTGGAGTGAGTGCAGCTGAATGATTGTCAGGGACTTTAACATCTATGTCAATAAAATACTTAAATTTGAACAATTTGTGTGATTTCTGACTGGGCCTGACCCAGTAAACATTGGGTTAAAGATCGTAACTACCCTGCTGCCTCTCTGCATCGCTAAAGCAGTGCTCGAGGGAACCCCAGCAAGCAGGGTAACACAGTCCCTGTGGATAACCGTCACCAGGCATCCAGGGCTAGGAAAATGGCTGGAGACTTCTCTGTGATGCAGCAGCTGAAAAAGCCAATGGGGTCCTCATAAGAGTAGAACTATCCCCTGCTATGGCCAGACGCTCCACTTGGGGGAATCCTGTGTCCAGTTCTGGGCACCACGGTTCAAGGATACAGATAAGCTGGAACATGTCCAGAGGAGGGTGACCCAAACAGTCAAAGGCCTGGAAACCACAAAGCCCTCTGAGAAGCGGCTGAGGGAGCTGGGTATGTTTAGCATAGAGAAGAGAAGTTTACAAGAGGAGGTGAGAGGGCCTGTTTTCAGTCTTAGAAAGGGTGTCATGCAGAGGATGCTCTACAGAGTAGGACACTATGGAGCAGTGGCCTCAAACTACAAGAAAAGAGATTCCACCTAAACATTAGGAAGAACTTCCTGAAGGCAAGAGCAATTTGACAGTGGAATCTTGTTACTTTGGTGGAGAAACCCTATCCCAGAGTCTACAATTTTAATATTAAAATATGATTGTGTGTGCCAGAGGTCCCCTGAAGGAGCACATAGGCAGCAATGGCCAAAAGACTGAAAACCAGGTCAGGCCAGTAAAATCCCCAGTCACGTGGCTCCAGGAGACCTCAAGATGTGTAAACCTACAATAAACAAAGGGTGCTCAGCCCCGAGACACTGACTTGAGGGGATTAGCGTTGTCCCAATTGAAGACAAATATCCATCAGGCGAGGACCATTTACATGAAGTCACATCACAAACTAACAGCCGCCAAAGATCCTAGACTTGGCAACACCTTGCAATTCTCATCACGCAGAGGAAATTACCATGGTGAACTTCGTTATCGCTCCAACAGCCATTGTCCTCCCCGGGAAAGGATTAGTCCTCCAGGTACTTTTTCCCAACAAGTAGACCCAGTTTTTCCGAGCAGTCCTTTGGATCACCTGAGTCATCCCAGCAGAACGTTGCTCCATCCGTTGAGTGATCCCCTCAGCCCTCTCCGTGCTGGCCCCCACTTATTCCCGCGGTTTTTGACTGCTGGGTCACCCTCCTCTGGACACGTTCCAGCTCATCCGTATCCTTGAACCGTGGTGCCCAGAACTGGACACAGGATTCCCCCAAGTGGAGCGTCTGGCCATAGCAGGGGATACCGAATTGTGATATCAAAGTGAGATCCCTAGGCTTGAACCGAAGCCAGGCCAGTTCACGGCGATAACACTGCCATGCGGGAACACCCATCAAAGCATCCCCAGCACATGGCCATCCAGCCTCTGCTTGGAAACCTCCAGAGAAGGAGACTCCACGGCACTCTGTGGAGGCAGCAGCAGGGGTCTGACCACAGCCGAATAGAGGGGGGCCGGGTCCTTATTTCTCCAGACATGCAGTGATCTGTGGAATGGGGAAGCATCTGCAGTGAAGGAGCTCTGCTGAAATATTATATAGGATTATTATAATAGTCTAATAGTTTTGAGGTATTATTATAAAAGCTTTTGCAGTTTGATCTCGATCATGAGAGGAGGGTGTCTGCCAGCTGGAGGCAGATAACAGGAAGCAGCTTTCAGAGCTCAGCAATACGTAACTGAACGAAAGGTAGGGAATTTCCTTGAAGCTCCCTGAAATGCTTTCCCTGTTATCTGCCTTCAGCTGCAGCGACCTATCATGCAGATAGAGATCAAACTGCAAAAGCTTTTATAATAATACCTAAAATGATTACTATTATACAATCCTATATAATATTTCAGCAAATCCACCGCAGATGTCTCCCACACATCATGGCATGTTGCAGGGAGAAATAAGGACCCTGCACCCTCATTCGGCTGTGGTCAGACCCCTGCCTCCACAGAGTGCCTGTGGGAAATCCTGTTCCAGCAGTGGATGGCGATGTGCTGGGGAATGATGGGTGTTCCCGCATGGCAGGATTGCTGTGTACTCTGGCCTGGCTTCGTATACTTTATCACTTTGATATCAACAATCGGTTTTGTCTTTGACTTCAGCCAAGTATTTGTTAGCCCCCGAAAATACACGAAGCTAGGCATGGCTATTAAATGCTGACTGTTTCTCTTTACACCAAAAGGAAGACATTGCCAGAGACTCCGTCAGCTACCTCCCGAGACAAACACCTTAATTAAAGATGCACGCTTACACAAAGCAGGCCCCACCCCGAGCATAGATGTTCCCTGGCGAGCTGGAACATGGGCCGCCAGACCAGCTGCATCTGCATACCGGCCATCCCATTGTCAATTCTGATTAACTTAATCATGTGAACTTTGTTCCTTCCATTGTCTCTCGCCCAGCCTCTGTCTTTCCCAAGTGACACCAGCCCACGGTCAACCTCCCAATATAAACCCCAAGCTCCGAGAGCTTCCTCGGATCGCTCCGGACTTACATCCAGGCTTGCTGCCGCTCTGTCCAGCGAATTCCTCTCGGCCACCACGCTGAAGTTCCCCATCACCATCAAGCTTCTTCAGGAAGGTGTCGTATCACCCATTTCCCCCAAGCTTCCATTCCCTATCTCTTAGTTTGCCAGGTGTGTGTGTTGTCTGATTTGCTGATTGCCTGTTACTAAAACTAGCATTTTTATTTTAAACTCTTGTCCATCTGCTCCTTCTGACTGACGTGACACACAGGCATCCCGGAAATATGCTTTTAGCTTAAGTAAGTGCTCCACCCATATTTCCCACCTTTTGTTGTTGTTTGGTTATTTGGGTCCCTTTCCATCCCCAGCTCACAGGGTAACAGCAGGGGGTTAGACCAAGTCTGTAAATTCTTCCAACTCTAGATTCTGTGAATTCTATGATTCTACGATATAAAGGCACACATATATCTATGACTTGTTGGATGAGATTTCCCTCTGTCCACAAAATGAGATTTCAGAGAGAAGCTTTACCATCACTTTATTTCTTTAAAAGTACCACCCTTTCACCCACTGAAATATAGAACACAAAAGAAATTGTATGGGCGGCTGGTGAGTTATAATGTGGTACTGTAGGCGTAATAATTAGGAAATAATTGATCAGTAGTTAATAGAATGAATTAGGAAAAGAGCAAGGAGGGAGACAAAAGAATGCTTGGTTCCCCCAGCTGGATGCAGATAACAGGAAAATCAGCTTGTAGAACTTAGAATGACAGGAAGCCAAGTAGAGAAACCCAAGAGAGAACTAACCGGGAGGCTTACAGGGTGAAAGAGAGGAGATTGTGGGGGGGTGAGGAGTAGGCCAAACCAGGCCAAAGGGGGGAGTGACCACAACCGAGATGAACTTTGGTGACTGCATACCTCCTAAAGCTTCACTTTAAATATTCCCAGCCCTAGGGAGGGGTCTGGGATAAATTTGGGACTGTGATGCTCATAATGTATCAATATCCTATATGTATGTATTTGGATTGTGCATTCCGCTTCTGTAATGGATGCTTAGCAGGGTATAAAGCTACCTGTGTGCAGCCATTTTTTTTGGGAAATAGTATATTTTTAGTGCCTGTTACATGTTCCGCCCTTGGGTCTAAAATCATTTCATAATTCTTTACATTTTTTTGCTGCTAAAACCCCCTGGTGTGATGTTGAATTAATCCCGCAAAAGGCCACCCCCCTTTCCCCCCTGCGGGCTCACTCTTTTGCAGCATTGCAGAGGTCAAATTTTGCTTTAGCCCAGGCTCCCCAGAACCCATTCCATGGCCGGGGGGGGAACAAGGAGAGCAGGAGAGGCAGCCAGCTCTTTCCAAAGGGCTGGTGCACAGCAATAACGTCATCCTCTAGGATCGCAGAGGACCCCAGGGGTTGAAGCCCCCTACACACCTAAAAACTATGCCCTTTAATCTAATATTTTACATCAAACATAGCGAGCCATAGATCTGCTGCAAGGACACGAGGGGGGAGAGCTATGGAGATAGATCAAAAGAGCAGCGGGTTTTTTCCGTCACACATCCTGGGTAATCTAAGGGGCCCCCACAGGCCATTGGAATGGATTTCAGCAGCTATCGGGGAGACAGAACTTTTTGGGGGAACAAATAAACAATGCAGCTGGATGTGAAATTCCCAATGTTTGATGAGAGACTCATCTTCCAGGAAACTACAAGGATGTTTGGTTATTGACTAAAAGCTGAAACCCATCTTAAAAAAACCCTGAGTTGTTTAGGACGGGCAGCTTATAACTGGGCCCTTTCCTTCTCCAGTTTGGGAGTTGGGAGTTTTGGAGTTGAGTTTTGAGAGTTCAGAGTTTGGAGTTCTCTCAGATCTGCAAACCATGAAGTGTAAGTCCCCAGCCTCTAAGGGTGGCAGATGGTTCTCCCAGCCAAGACTTCTGATTTAAGATTAAATCAAACCCTTATGTGTCTCTCTCTCTCTCTCTCTCTCTTAATTTTCACCTCTTTGAACTTTCTATAGTCTATGCTTTTAGAGTGCAGCTGAATATTGTAGGGACTTTAAATTATGTCAAAAACAAGAACAATTTGTGTGATTTCTGACTGGGCCTGACCCAGTACATTGGGTTAAAGATCGGAACCACCCTGTCCTCTGCATCGCTAAAAGCAGTGCTCAGGACCAGCAAGCAGGGGAACACAGTCCCTGGGATAACCAGGCATCCAGGGCTAAATAGCTGGAGAATTCCTGTGATGCAGCAGCTGAAAAGGATGGGGTCCAGAAGAGTAGAACCACCCCTGCTTTTGGCCACGCTCCACTTGGGGGAAACCTGTGTCCAGTTCTGGGACCACGGTTCAAGGATACGGATGAGCTGGAACGTGTCCAGAGGAGGGTGACCCAAACAGTCAAAGGCCTGGAAACCACAAAACCCCAGAAGTGAGGGGGGCTGGGTTTCAAGAAAGTTTACAAGAGGAGGTGAAGGCCCCGTTTTAAGTATTAGAAAGGGGGCATGGAAGGGGGGAAAGCTTCAGAGAAAAACACTATGGGGCAGTGGGGCCCCAAACTACAAGAGATTCCACCTAAACATTAGGAAGAACTTCCGAAGGCAAGAGCAATTTGAGTGGGGTTGTTATTTTTGGGGGAGACATTTAGAGTCTACATTTTTTAAATATGAAAAATTGTGTGTGCCAGAGAGGTCCCCTAAAAAGCACATAGGCAACAATGGCAAAAAAACTGAAAACCAGGTCAGGCCAGTAAATCCCATATGGCTTAGGAACTCAAAAAATGTGTAAACCTACAATAAACAAAAGGTGCTACAGAATTTTACTTGAGGGATTAGCGTGTTTAATTGAACAAATATTCCATCAGGCGAGGACCATTTACATGAGTCACATCACAGCCAAAGATCCTGACGCAAACCTCAATATCACGCAGAGGAAATTACATGGTGGAGCTTCGTTATCGCTCCAACAGCCATTGTCCTCCCCGGAAAGGATTAGTCCTCCAGGTACTTTTTTCCCAACAAGTAGTCCCAGTTTTTGAGCAGTCCTTTGGATCACCTCCAGTCATCCCAGCAGAACGTTGTCCATCCAGTATCCCTCTTTGCCCTCTCCGTGCTGAGCCCCACTTCTCCGGGGGTTTTTCCTGGGGCAGGTTCAGGACAAAGGTGCAGTATCACCCCAGCTACACCCCTTCAATATTCCCCCCACCCAGTTTCCTCTTTTCTTCTAGGTCTTGAGTGAGTGTGTGAGTGATTGCGTTGCTGCGTGAGACTTTCCTTCAGTAAAATCATTTATTGGACATTTTTGTTTGGTTTTTGGCTTGGCCTGACCCCTGAACACTGGGTAAAAAAACCCCGCTAGGCACCCTGCCTCTCGCATTGCATTGCTGCTTGTGTTCATTCCCCATCATGTGGAGCACATAGACATGACCCCCAAGCCTAGAAATCAGGGTAACAATCGCTGCTCCGCGGGGTGTGGTGGAGTCTCCTCCTTCTTTGGAGGTCGAGAAGGCTGGTGGCCGTCTGTCAGAGGGTTTTGGCTGTGTCTTCCTGAGGTCCCCCTGGGGATCCTCTACTGTTCAGTAAAGTGTCAACCGATGTCAAATCAACAGGCCCAAATTAACATTTCATTTAACACTTCCTTAAGTTTGGAGAGGTTATTTATTGCTTAGTCCAAATAACATTGCAAATTAATAAAGCATCCAAACTTTCACACTTACAATTGCAAATCACAATTAAATTAATCGTATAACATTTATTTAAACTGAAAATATCACTTGTCCCTTTGTTCAAAACGTATAAGTGTAAAGGCTTTTGTGATTCCATGACAGGGGAACTGTCAGATGTTTTTCAAATTTATGCTCACATTTCACACTTGCTGTTCCAACTGTTCCAACAGTTGCTAACTGCTCTATCAGTTTGTGCACCCACATCGGAGACTCTTTTTTTTAAGATTTAATGTTAATGGATTCAATGCCAGCAGAGAGCCAAAGTTTGGGTCATTTAAAAGTTTCCGTAGCCAAAATTTCCTTGCCAACTATCCTCTATTCCTCCACAATCTTAGTTTTTCCCTTTTATAAATTATTTATTCTGGACCAAAAGTTTACCATTCTAACACTCAGTCCACCACTTTTCTTTTCCAGTTCTGCTCAGACCAAAGGCTGGGCCTAGACTGAATTTAGGAATCCCGGAACCAGCAGCTCTAGGACAGGTGTGTGTCCCTTTGGAGGATCAGAGGTGGCTTGGCCAGTTCCTTCCTCTGAAAAGAGCCTGTGGGGACTGCTTGTTGCCGAGATCTCCCATCCCTGGGCTGCTGTTGGGCTTCCAAAACCAGTCTGGACTGTTTTTCTTTTATTTAGCCTTTTTGGGGACTATGTAGTCTATTTACTGCTAGGTATATGGATATAAACAAAACATTCCCTGTAAAGGTGAATGGGTTCCCATTATTAGGCTTATCAAAGGGAGAAAACTCCCCCTCCCGGTAAACCAAGGGTTCATGAGGTTTGGATTCCAAGGGTCACAGGGTGAGAGAACACCAAAAGGTTAGCATCACAGGTCACAAGGTGAAAATGACCAACCAAAAGGAAAAGAGGTGGGCATCTTGGGGATGCTTCCAGATCTTTAAGGAGGAAAAATAAAACTTCTGAGAGGCCATGTGGCCAGAGAGAGAGAGA